>JBBPTN010000060.1:0-75474 GCA_038094075.1 Xerocomus spinulosus | reverse complement strand
GTCACAACCGGCCGATGTCATACAGCATTCAATAATACTGATGACAGATCTCAGATCTAGAACGATTAACAATCGTTCTAGTCTATTCCGTGACCTAATCGGGTAAGCGATTCACAGAGCATGTGATTACTGGAAATCCCGAGTGTTCTGGAGCCTGCAGGGCTCCATCGGATGTCCGTACGGGTTCCTAAGGTACCCGTTTAGGTGGGCGTAACCCCTGGACATGATTTCCGTCACTGTCTTCCTGCTGCACCTGTCTGTGGATTGGAGGTCATTTTGGCCCCCACCCTAGCCATTGTGCACATGTATTTGCTTTATTTACCTTTTCCTCCTCCATATTGTTCTCTGTACTGTCTGTACTGTCTATCATGAGGTATATCTCCCCAAGGACAATAAACAAGGATAGAAAAAAAAAACCTAACACTGGGACACTTTTTTGAGCCACTGTATATTAGTGAAGATTTGAAAAGCTGAAGTTGAAGCTTTGCAGTGGGAAATGAAGCCCTAGACTGCAGAGATTTGTATAAAATAACTTGAAAGTATTATTAGAATATATTTCTAGTTGGCATGAAGGATTCAGGTTCAGGTTCAGCCAAAAATAGGTTTCAACTGAACTAAACCAACTTTGTCAGCCCACTATCACTACTACTGCTACTACTACTACTACTACTACTACTACTACTACTACTACTACTACTACTACTACTACTACTACCTACTGCAAACAGTGAGCTACTAGCCCTTTTAAATAAAGTTTTGTGTCACAGCTACTCCCACTTTTTTGATACTCATGTATCCTCTTATCATGTATGTTACTACTCTATGCTGCATACTATCATAGCTTTGGTCCACACATATAGTACACTTTATAGCATATTGATCACACTGCTTGCATGTCTATAAACAGGGTTACTGCCAATTCCTTAACTTTTCACTCTAGTAACTTTAATCTCCAGTACCAATACTACTACCACTAGCAACAGTGGCAGCATATTCTTGTTTCACAACGTCCCAGCTTTCAACCCAAGAAGGCGGCCTGCTGCCGGGTGTCCAGCGTGCCCAGTGTGGCGCGGTAGAATTTGACGAGCGCAGTGAAGGGTTACTGTGGATCAAATGAGCGCGTGAGCGAGCAAAGTGATTGCAACGATGAAAACATACTTAGCCCGCAAAGTGGGACCCAACGCAAGACGGGCGAAATTGCTCGGAAACAACGGATTACCTGGGACGCGGTCGCCAACGGGATCATATGCACGGTCACTCTCGCTGTCTCCCATTTCGGAAGAAGCGCCACTGAAACCAAAGTATGTATGTGAGCTGTGAGGAAGCGATCAATGATATGGGACGAGGTGTGGATTCGAGTGAATGGCCTCACCCGGATACAGGCCGCCCAAGGCTGGTAATAGACCCGTGGGAGCCCGACCGGGAGAGACGGCGCGTCTGGGCGAAATCGGGGCTGCGAGGTTCGACGCTATTCCTTCCCGAAATATTCGTGGGGCTGGGTGGATACGAAAATACATGTGGTGTGGCTGTGGAAGGGGAAATCGGGGATGTGCACACACGAATTCCATGGATCTGGGATTTGGAATCATCTTCTGGCTTGATGTGATCATCACAGCACGTGTCATCCCCAGGCTCATCCTCCTCCTCGCGATCCTCAACGATGTCTTGCAATACCTGGTCAACTTGACCCTTTGAAGCCGACTGAGAAATGCTAGCAGGAAGACTTGATGGTGGAGGATTGTTTGTTCCGGGTGTAGAAGGGGGAAGGGAAGATGAGGTAGCCAAGATTGGTTCGATGATCAACGAAGGCTCTAAAAGTTCCGATGGAGGGTGATCTTCTAAGCTGGGAATGTCGGTGGCAGCATGAGCGTCGACGAAAGGGGCAGTGTCAGTATCTTCTACTTCCAATTCTGGAGGAACGCCTAATGCGCCTTTCAAACGTTCCCAGATGAGCTCTGAATGAGCAAGGACGCATCTTCTGGCCTGCTTCACCCACATAGCATCGCTCGCAGATTGACGGTCGACTTGAGTCAACCAATGGCGCAGCGTGGTGAAAGTCCAACTGACTGGATCGACAGCAAGCGGATCCTGTGGCTCCTCGTGTGGTGCCTGTGTTGGAAACGTTTGAGCCAATAGAGAAAATAACTTCTTCGTCGGGTGGGTTGAGAGTAAATGAGCAGTTTCTGCAGCTCTGTCAATGAAAGGGAGGTAGACGTCCAGTGGCAAGACAGTGAATTTTGCCGGGGATGAGATCAAAGACGCCGAGGCATCATTGTTATGTAAATTGGAGGGGTGCGAGGCCAAAGCTGTACCTGGGATGTAACGGGGAGCAGATGATTGACGAGCGAGGTCCACGAGCTGCTCTGGTGTAAGGTTGGGCTTCGAGAAGTTGGATCCACCAGACGCTGAATTCCGACGCACGAATTGGGGTGAACTCGGTCTGAGGCGAGGGGATGATGACGGGCTTGAGCCAGTTCTGTAGGTGTGATGCTGAGGTGCTGAGGACGAAAGCGGGCTGGAAGGTTGGGAGGGAGAAATAGGGGAAAAGGAGGAGAAAGCGAAACTGAGTCTGTTATCCGAGGATGATGTGCTCCCGTGGCGACGGAGGGACCTGCGACTATGAGTGGGGGAAGAGGGCGAGTCAGACAAGTTAAGGACGATGCCGGGGGAAGACGTGGGGTCAACAACGCGAACGATGGTCAGCGTCGAGGACGAAGATCGATTGGGATCATAATTCAGGGCTGCATTTTTGCCCAGGGGATCCGGTGCACTAACGGATCCCCGTCTCGCTGCGAGTTTCCTCGATGGGCTTTGGGACATTGTCGTTCGAAAGCACAACACTCGAGTTTATATGGGAGATCGATTAATCGCCCCTAGTTCCCAATTTGGCCGTGTGACCTGTCGCGTCACAACATCACGGTGCCTCGGATCGGCAAATACCGAAGCACTGTATAGTAGCACCTCAGCCACAACTCACATGTCGCTACGGCGGATTAAACCATACGTCGATAATGGCTCAACGTGTTACGCTTCGCAAACGTACACCTTATAACACAACCTCCAACCGCCGTCGCATCGTAAAGACCCCAGGAGGAAGGCTTGTCTATCACCATCTTAAAAAGCCTCCCACTCAACCTAAATGTGGTGATTGTGGGATTGGATTGCCGGGTGTACGCTTCGTGCTCTCCTAGGTGGTATGTCCAGAGCTCTCATATCTGGTCTCTAGATCCCCGCACTTCGGCCACGCCAGTATGCTACCGTTTCGAAGCGTATAAAGACAGTTCGTAGAGCGTACGGAGGTTCACGATGTGGTGACTGCGTCAAGTCCCGGTATGTCTTTTTACCCTCCTCCGGCTCAACCCCTCACCATCTTCATGAACAGCATCCTTCGGGCTTTCCTTCTTGAAGAAGCAAAAATTGTGAAGAAGGTCATCAAAAGCCAGAAGAGCGCGCCCCGCAAGTAACTCGGAGCAGATGACGGACTAGCTGGGGATGTTCACTGTATATGGCTATTCATTTCTCTATGATCAGATGTAACGACCCTTGCACCACCGAATCAAGATAGCCGTTGTTATTCAGCCCTAAAATTTAAATTCGGTATGCTTCGGCGTGTCCCTTGCTTCTCAGCAACGCGGTCTCCTAGCTCGCCCAGATTCCATCGCACGGCATCACCAATACACCCCAGGATCATCGCAAAGCGGGATCGTGTAGTTTCTAATCATAATGGTCGTGATAAATAATATCTAGGCAGACACTTGTGTTTCATGTACCAATTCAACTGAATGCGGGTATACAAGAGGAGCTTGCTCGGATGGGGGGGAATCAAGTGACAGAGGAGGCGATGGATAAGGTTCTATAGGTGATGGTATTCCGGCACGTTTGGTGAACGTAGAAGACAAGTTCAGTGGAGCGACATGGATAGGAAGCTTTTCCATAGAACCGGTGTGATTATCGAGTGATACTAGGTGTGTGTTACCAGGCTGGGGGAGAGGGTAATGAGGGCGAGATTTGATCCCAGTCGTGGACAACGTCGCTGGTTCAATCATCAAGCTAGGCGACGATGGGGCACTACCATTCAAGAGCCGCTCCTCAGCCCGGTGAGAGGGAAGCATCAAGCCGCGCGTAGCCTCTACCCTCCTTAGCTTTGTCTCCCCTTTCTCTACGTCGCTCTTTGCGGCATTGTACATGTAGAGGCCAATAAATGTGAGCCCGATCCCAATGCCTTGAAATGGGTGAATCTTCTGGTTGAACCACAAAATTGCCATGCATATGACCCATATCCGTTTGACCAAGGAGGCGATAGAGTACGTGACAGGAGAGGTAGATGACAGAATCACGAATGCGATAATGTTCTGGGCAAAGTGTGCTAGACCGTTGACAATGAAATAGTAGGTGAGGGAGTGTATAGAGGAACGACCAAGGTTAAGTGTGACCGGTGCCGGGTTATCAAGTGTGGCGAGAAGACGAGGAAGGTCCGTGAAGCTCCAAAGTGGGACCATGAAAATAAACGCTGCGCTTGATGAATAAAACAATAAGTTCACTTTATCGAGTCGATGTGATGACGCTTGCGATCCAGATGGGACAACTTTCTTGAAAAATATGTTCGAGCTTACGAAAACAATGGCAGAACCAAAGGCACAGAGAAGCCCAACAGAACTCGACGCGGAAGCATCAAAAGTGGATGCTAACATGACACCGACGATAAGAGGGAGCAGTGATACGTAAGTCTTTGGTGAATATTTGACCCCAAAGAAAATTGCATAAGCTGCGACGGTGAAGAGAGGTGATAAGGCCTTTGGTATTACTTGAGCAACGGACAGACGGGAACATAAGAGTACCACAAACTTTGATAGTGTGCACAGTGCTAACGTGAATTCTAGAGATTGCCATGCTAGAAAACATATGTCCGCCAACTTGGAACGCACCCATAGGTAGGGTCGCTCTAAATATAGCAGCGGTTGGTGAACGCAACTTGCTGAAACTGACCGCAGGGTTCATGATTAGAAGGCAGCAGGTGGCTACGAAACCAAATTGGATGATGGTGAGAGTGACCGGGTAGCGAAATTGTTCGAGGATGGCTTTCCCAGTGTTTGACGATAGTGCAGATGTTGTGTACCAGAATATACACAAAACAAGGAAGCGGGTAGTGGACGCGATGGATGGCCCTGTTGAAGATGTCCAGGGGCCTTGTGTGCGGCGGACGAAAGGTGGTGGAAAGTAATGTGCATCCGCTGCGAATGGCCGGCGGTAAAAAAACCTTTTGACGTTTTTCGAGATGGAGGACAACGAAAATGGAGAGGGGTTGTCTAATCGCAATTTCCAAGTACCTTGGGACGATAGTGGTGCTCCAGAGGGATTGCTGGCCTGCCAAGCATGCCCAGAAGTTGGGAGATCGAGGTATTCATTGTATGGGGGATATCTGACAGGACCGGTATCGAGGCGATATTGTTGCATTCCAAAGACGAAAAACGTCTGCACGAAGGTCGCAGGAGGGAACTGCAGCTGCGCGCAGTGACTAGTGACTAGTGATGCTTGACAACACTGGCCAAGAATAAAGCACAGCCTGTAGTGGCACAGCCACGATACTAGTGTGTATTCCGAAAATGCCTACCCTGAAGCATTTCCCTCAACCACCTACCGCAGGGGATTCTCTTGGTACTGATATCCAGGTCGCCGTTGCTGATTCCTCAAGAAGCCCATCATGGTCAGTCGGTCGTCTGATATGCTTTTGGAACCATCGTGCAGAACTCTCTGTTACCGGGATGGATGGATGCTGTTCATGTCGTATGGATGGACAGGATATGATTTGGTCGTTCTTGCGCCGTCACGCAGCCTTACACACCTTCTGCCCCGCAGGCTCGTGGACCAAAAAAGCACTTGAAGCGCCTCGCGGCTCCATCGTCATGGATGCTTGACAAACTGAGCGGCACCTACGTGAGGAATCTCTAATCTTATTATTGTTCGCAAAGCTCACATGTATCCCAGGCTCCACGCCCATCCCCTGGTCCTCACAGGCTCCGTGAATCCCTCCCCCTCACAATTTTTCTACGCAACAGACTCAAGTATGCTCTGACTGGACGCGAGGTTATTACAATCGTCAACCAGCGCCTCATTAAAGTTGATGGAAAAGTGCGCACTGATCCTACTTACCCCACCGGCTTCATGGGTAAGTATTCCAGCCCTTCAACCAGATAATGGCTTTATGTTGGACCAGACACTGTTTCGATCGAAAAGTCTGGCGAGCATTTCCGTTTGCTATACGATGTGAAGGGCCGGTTCACTATTCATCGCATCACTCCCGAGGAGGCTACATACAAACTTCTCAAAGTTCGCAAAGTCGCTCTTGGCGCCAGGGGTGTTCCCCACATCGTCACACACGACGGACGCACGATCCGTTATCCCGATCCTGCCATCAAGGTAAACGATACTGTGAAGTTTGACTTAGAGCAAGGGAAAATTATCGACTTTGTCCCTTTCGACACTGGTAACATTGTTATGATCACTGGTGGTCGTAACATGGGTCGTGCTGGTGTTATCGTTCACCGTGAAAAGCATATTGGGGGTTTTGACATCGTCCACGTCAGGGATTCCATTGATCGTACGTTCGCCACACGGTATGTGACAACGTGTCTTGTGAATTATCAGGCTCAAAAGTATTGTCGGACATAGCATCTCCAACATCTTTGTTATTGGTCAAGGCACCAAGGCTTGGATATCACTGCCGAAGGGCAAGGGTACCAAATTGACCATTTCCGAGGAGAGAGATCAACGGAGGAAACGGGCTGCCGAGCAATAGATAAGCGTCGCCATCGACTCTTGCAGTTCCACTTCCATCCGTATGTACGTCCAGGTGTACTCATTCGACTAAAAAACGCGGTTGCTGCATTCATTCACATTGATCTTCATGACATGGTTGGAGCTACCAGTAATCTTCTGTTCTAGGTTGTATGACATACGGCTTCGCACACCTCTTCTCTGACTCCCATCGTTTCAACCACTTTGTCATCTTAGCCCTTGAGGTAGCACTGCCCACATTTACAGTGGGTATCATCCTACCCCAGTCACACGACATAGCAAAGCAAGTGAGCTCAAAGAACGAGCTGTGCTCCGAGTAAGGTACACCAAAAATCTGGACGTTGTATGATGACTTTGGTGACGGTTGAATATCTGAGAAAGAAAAATGCCATGACTGGCTACGAGTGATGATGGATTGAATCGAGGCGTTATCATAACCACTTTTAGATGGTGGAGAGTACCTGAAAGAAGTCAACCAAACGAACCATTGTAAATGGAAGGACGCACGTCCAGCCTGTAGGACGGAACCCGATTATTCTCGAGAATGTGCCCTTGAATCGTTGAAGATACAACCTCAAATTGTCTGACGTGACCGTTCCTAACGGTAATATGTGAACGCCTGCTTCTGCGGGATCAGCGGTCAGAAGACCGTGCAGCTCTTCATCAACCTGACATCGCAGTATGGCAGCCTTGCGTGGGTCACAGTAAATCTTTACTCCAAGAGCCTGAGCGATAGCTTGAATGAAAACTTTTAAGTTACGATTGGACCAACTTGAATGGTACCCCAACCTTTCACAATACGCTCTTTGCCTACTGAGTACGTGCTTGAGGCGAGATGAGATGTAAATTTAAAGGAAAAATAATCCTACGTACCCCACTATCACAAGTATGCGCTCCGGCAAGATCTGTTCTTGTTCCTTTCCGGTAGACGTAAAAGACTTCATCCAGGCATGTAACGTGGAACCTTGTCCCGCATGAATACGACCTTTCTCACCCTCTCCTACGACCAGCCTACGAGCTAATTCTGCGCAGGCAGTGATTACCAGCGGCTGAGGCGGAAATGCGTACTGTCCTGGTCTTTGAAAGGAAATGATTACCCAGTAAATGATCACGACAGACCTTTGAATCTAGGTATGTAGTATCTAGGTAGACATGGTCAATATGCTTTCCATTCACAGCAGGATGAAGGACGTGGCGTGGCGACGCGCGGAAATCCCCACAATGCAGGTAACGAAATATTCTCGAAGAGCCTATAAAGGGCGACTTGATAGCACTGTCCCCAGCATCGATAGTCTGCTGCCCTTCGAAGAAGAAAAGACAAGAACCTGGACAGTGATTAGCTTCAATCAAAGTCACGCTTACTCCCCCGGTATTGGGTATCACCGTCGGCGTGTCCAAAGGTAAGGGGTGAATCCAGCAAGGATTCACTGTCAGCATGTGTATAATTAGGTTGGCGGTCTCCTCTGTTGAAATATTAGCGCGGATGTGACAGGCCACCCATGTATTGACCTGAACAATAAATGGGACCGTTGTTCCATTTGGATCCGAGCGTCGTGTAGTGGTCAGAATGGGCGTGGCTGTTACTAGCCAGTCAACAAACATGAACTGTCGGTGGCAAGCGTTGGACAAACGTCAGAAAGTACGCTGTGACCCCAGGGATGGGGCCATAGCAGAACGCATCTACAGCAATTGGCATTCCTTGTAGAACCTTGTAGAATGGTGCTCCTCTACGAGTACCGCGTGTATGCTTGAAATCACGATCAGTGGTGGCATCTACCTCCCGAATCTCGTTTTCTTTGTGTGACTTCATCAACACGGTATACAAATCATTCCCTCTACCCTCGACAAGTGTATTAGGCGAACCAACGCCAGATGACACGTTGTATTTGATTGACGCCGCAACTGGTGAACACCCTTTCATAGGGAAAGTGTCGTCCTGCAAAGCCTTGTCGAGACAATGGTTGACATGTGTCTGCGATTCCTAACAACAGATTAATAAAGATCTGAAAACCGACACGACAGCCCTCTGCTTACAATGAGATTTCCTGTTAAATCCATACCACAGACCGGACAAAAGTGTTCAACGAAAGGCTCACTCCCATCCATGTCGGCACTGTTGTCCGAGACTTCTGGATTAACAAGTTCGTCATCTGCAACGCTCCATTCTCCCATGGAAAACTCGACTGCAAGGTCATCGATTGAATGGCCATCTGTCATGGGAGACAAGTTATCCTGCGCGATGAATTCGCATTGATTCTTTTTTGACTGCTGGTCTGCTATGCAAGTTTTGTTGGGACTAACCCCAGGGGAAAGACGCATAGATACGAACCGATGCATATTTGCTCTAATAGAGGAGCTGAGACGCCAAACATAGATTCTCCTTGGTCTGATTCGGGAGCAACTGGGGACTGCTGGTGCGTGTGGAACGCGTTGCTCGACGTCCCTGCATGTTGAATGATAGGGCGTAATAGCTCCGAAGGCGCACCAAAGATGTCCTCGTCTCGTGGACGAATAGCCAAGTCTTCAGAAGCCCCCTTTTTGGAGTTCAGTCGAACACTTGCTTTCTCCTTTCCATAGCTGGCATCGTCACTGTCCGAGTCGATGACAATGATTTCTTTTGACACCACCCCGGCTTTGGCTTGTTGTGCAGTAGAGACCACTCGTCCAGATGATTTCACCCTTGTTCGCTTTGTTGCACCAGCATTGGCAAAGAAGTCTACGAGCGTGCGGTTCGGAGGAGGTTCCTTGCGTTTTTTCGTGGATGGTAGCATCGCGAATACAGCACGTCACGTATATCCAGATTCGAACCCAGTCGCCCCCTGAGTGTGACACTGCAACTGCTAGTTGTACCGTAGAAAACTGGTCACTATTTTAAACATCAGTCCTGGAGATGTCACTATGTCTCGGTCCTGTTCAAGCGGACTGAATTTTGCAAGTCCCGATATCACCAGGGCACTGAATGCAAAGAGAGGTCCCAAGCAACCTTCACAAGCGGGGGTGATGTCAGTCGTCAAGCATGGTGTCCTAGGTACTGATTGTTGGGCGCTGATTTTTGAAACGTCGGTCCTATTAACTCGAACATCATTTTCCACAAGGCGTGACAGGCCGACACAGATGAGCGTCAAACACGTTCAATAGTGTGAACTTATCGACGGTCGCGGGTCAATTTCTTTCGCCTTGAACATCCTTCGTGAATCAGAAAACCAAGTAGACATAGCATTTTACAGCCCGTATAAAAATGATTGAAATAGGCACTAGGAAGATGGATATCTGGATGTCGGAACTCGGAAGTATTGAAGACATCTTATTGTTACGTAGGCCATGCACACATGTCAAGTTGTTATCGCGAGGCCGCCCCAGATCCATGCACTCACATTGGTATAGGATTCTGAACCTGGAAGATATCAACGAATAATGTTGCGTAAACATATTTTTCTGTTACCACTGCATCACTGGATCGCCGAATGAGCGTCTGGACAATTGATTATCTTGTCATCACGATTGCGTGCGAGTTTTCCCTTCAAGTACTCCTCTGATGGGCTAGTCTCCGAGGCTCGGATCTGCTGATTTCAGTTTATAACACACGTCTCATCTGATCTCGTATCCCACCATCCACTGATGTTTGCTACTACTTCCATCCTTCATAGGACGCCGTGGACGCCACCCGTCGCAGTCCATGGTGAGGGCGTTTATGTAGACCTTGAAGATGGCCGCCGTGTAATCGATGGGGTCGGTGGGGCAGCGGTCTCTTGCATCGGCACTAGTCACCCAAAAGTTATCGCAGCCATGAAAAATCAGCTTGATACCCTTACTTGTTCGTATTGACTTGTATCCTGCGATATGCTAACTGACTAGCTGAACCTACTAGATGTATACAATATGCAACTGTCCAGCAAACCTGCAGAGGAGCTTGCAAGGTATCTAGTAGATTCGAGCAACGGAGCATTCGAACTTGTAGCATTTGCATCTGGCGGCAAGTAAAAGTTCCAGACAAGCAAAGCATGGGTTCCAACGTTTGATAACAGGTTCAGAGGCCATGGAATGTGCAATCAAGCTCTCGAGACAGGCTCGTAACGTCTCTGATGATTCATATTCTCTGATGTAAGAATTTATAGTACTTTGTTGAAATTGGGCAACCTGGCAGAAGGAATTTTATCGCCCGCCAATTATCTTTCCATGGAAATACTCTGAGCACCTTGTCACTCGGCCACAATGCAAATAGGCGCGCACCGTATGCTAATATCCTCGATGAGGAACATTTCCATCACGTTTCCCCAGCGTATGCGAAACGTTTCCAAAAACAAGATGAAACGGAAGAGCAGTACGTTGAGCGCCTTCGCCAAGAATTAGAAGACAAATTCATTGAACTTGGCCCGGACACTGTAATTGGATGCGAGTTCTTCTATCATATTCTCATGTGTATTTGACTTCACTAAGTCTCACCCCAGTCGTCGCAGAAACTGTTGTTGGTGCCACTATCGGCGCCTTGGGTGCACCAAAGGGTTACTTCGCGGCCGTGAAATCTGTTTGTGAAAAGTATGGAGCCTTGTTCATCTTAGACGAGGTTATGTGTGGGATGGGCAGTAAGTTGAATTTACTGTCTACCAATTAGTGCTATAATTTTCATTCCAAGGGATGGGCTCCCTACACGCGTGGCAGAGTGTCGGCGATGGGGCATCCCCCGATTTACAAGCGGTCGCGAAAGGACTTGGTGGAGGGTACGCGAGTGCATACCCATGGTACTTATCTAACAAAAATTGAGTAGATATGCGTCTATTGGGGCACTGCTCTTGTCTCCCAAAGTTGCCAGGGGCATAAGGGATGGGTCAGGTATTCTCAAGCACGGACATACTTATCAGGTACTGTAAATTTCCTTCAAATAGGCGGTGATCTCAGGTTTCCTCTAGGCGAATCCAATGGCATGTGCGGCATCCTTAGCTGTACAGAAGGTCATTGAAGAAGAGGATTTGCTCACAAGGGTTGTGCGAAATGGTGAACTGACGTTTAAGCTCCTTCATCAGGGATTACTGTCAGAGGAAGCGATAGCCAAGCCGTTTACTTTTGACATCCGTGGTCGTGGCGCGTTTTGGGGCGTAGAATTTGAGTTCTCAGGTCGCGAAGCAGAGAGGTTTGACTTTGGGAGCAGTACGTTCGCAATACTCGCCCAAGCTCGCTGCCTCAAGAATGGCCTGATTGTCATGGGATTTGGCGGTGGGGCCAGTGTTGATGGATCCAGGGGTGACCATCTTCTCTTGGCTCCACCGTTCAATGCGACTTCGGTAGAAATCCAGAAGATTGTGGAAATATTTGTCAAGAGTGTGGACGAGGTTCTCATGGAATCGCTCGTGTAACTGGGACCCGGTCTCCTGCATATGGCTTCCAGTATTTTCATTTTTCAGATAGAGTGCACACTGTTGCCGTACTATAGCCTGCCACTTAGAAAAATTCTTCGACCACTACAGTTACGGTGTTTCCCACGCCTTCGCCTACGTAGTCGTACCTACGGTACTTCAATTAGCAGCGCACCAGCAGCCCTTCATTTCTTTTCCCTCAACCGCGACCTTGTCTTGAACTTTTGTTTAACTTCCTGAACCGATGGCTGGGTGTGTGCTCTAAATGGACTTCCAACCTATCCATCAACAAGAGGCCACAAGCTCCACCACCTCCCAGCTACCCCAATCAGAACCGGTCCAAATTCTTTCCCCTTCCACCTCAACTACTATTTCTCAATCAAGATCTCTACGCTCCAGCGCTAGAGTCAAGGCTTCCAAGCAGAAGGAGAAAGAGCGCGAACAAGCAAGAGACAAGGACAGCGACACTGTGGAGCAATCGGGGACACAATCGGAAAACACACATTCTCTCAAGCCAACGAATTCAAAGAGCAAACGATCCCGTGAAGTTCCTTTAGGAAAGGGCAAATCAAAGGATATTCCTGACGATCCTATCCGAACTTCTAAAAGGTGTGTCATCCTGTGAACTTGCAACACATTTGTGTCTGACGCTCGTCGCCTGCCATGGTTCCAGGGGAAGGAGAGCCACTTTCCCATCAGCTACAACCTCATCCCTCACGATAAACGAGCCAACGAAGGACAGGAAAGGGAAAAAGCGTGCTGCACCCGACGCTGATTCTGAAGAAGAGGGGCGAAATTCAGTAGCATTATCATCCAAGCGTACAAGAACCTCAGCATATTCCTTGAGATCTAGAGCTGATCCTTCAACCTCAATCTCTGCGCCAATGCCGAAAAAGTCTAGGTAAGCGTCACCATCCGAGGGGTAGGCATACGTTAATACCATGCTCTCAGACCTTCCCCGAGCAAGGGCAAGGTGGCGGCGAAGGCGAAGGCCGCCGCTACTGCCAGCACCTCCCGAATCCATGATGAAGATGTCGACATGGTTGACTCCGAGGTGCTCAGATGCGAAGAACCTTCGCAGGAAGACCGGAGGGACCGTTATACGAATGATGATGACGATGACGATGCGGACTATCGTGATAGTGAACCTCTCCCTGTCGAGGGTGATATTGACGATGGTGGAGATGACGAGGAACGGTCTCCGACGGAAGGTTCTCGAGGGTTCGGTGGTCTGGATGAGACTGCTGCGATGGCCATTTTTGGTGACTATCGACATCTTGGGTCCTACATGGTATCCCTTTCGGGGCGCCTCAAGACCATGCTAAACAACATCAAATCTACTGCCAGCCCAACTACTCGTCTCGTGACTCTACAAGAGTTAAGCGAGCTACTTTCTATTTCCACTGAGGATACTCTGGCCGGTTCGTTCCAGGTAGAGGAGTTCGTGCGTGAGCTCGTCAAGATTTTAGGAGGACGAGGTGTAAATGAAGATGACGACGATGACGGGGTCGACGACGAAGATCACGATCCAGACGCCGCTCTCGCAGCAGCCCTAGCCATAAGCGCTGGGGACAATCAAGGGGATGACAATCTCGAGGCGCAAATGCTTGCTTGTAGATGCCTCGCCAATCTTATGGAAGCTCTCCCAGGGGTGGCGCATACCGTAGTCTATCATGGCGCTATCCCTGTTCTCTGCAGCAAGCTGATAGAGATATCTTATATTGATCTTGCCGAACAAACCCTCAGCGTAGGTTGGGATCTTTTCATTACTTTTCATCTTTGACACAGTTTTCAGACTCTGGAGAAAATCTCAGAAGAGTTCCCAAGCTCCATTGTTCGTGAAAATGGACTTGCGGCTTTACTGAATTACCTTGACTTTTTCTCTATTGCTGTTCAAAGAACCGCACTTCAGGCTGCTGCAAATTGTTGCAGAAACATCGCGTCTGACCATTATCCCATGGTTCTTGGTATCTGGCCGATAATCCGCAATTGTTTGGGATACTCTGATCAAAGACTAGTTGAGTTTGCTTGTCTTTGTGTTATCCGGATCATCGACTCCTATCACCGTGCGTCGACGGAGAACCTAGAGAACCTTTTGGACGAGACGGCAATTCGTGCAATTAATCTGCTCCTCATGCCCTCTGGAGGGTCGCCCTTAATCGCAGCGAACACATATACCCTCCTTTTAAGGGCGCTGGCCACCGCAGCCCGTGCTAGTCCCCGGATCACCATCGCTTTGCTGCAAGCGGATATTGTGGATACACTTTACCAGATTCTTACTGGCGTTTTGCCCTCCACTTCCGCTGAAATGGACGAGGGCGGCCAGGGCCTCGGTGGTGACGTTACACACATGACCGTGATGGAGAACTTGGCGCACCGCTCCAAAGATCAAGTCGAAGAGGCGCTAAGTCTCATATCCGAACTTATGCCTCCGCTCCCAAAAGGTGCATAGCTTCCTTTTTTTTTGCAGTCAGGGGTACTAAACTACTTCCAGACGGTGTTTTTGATCACAAGGGTTACACCGACAAAGCCCTAGCACGGATGGTCAAAATTAGAGCCAAGGCTGATCGCGCCGCTGCCCGCCAGTCTGTTATGACTTCACATCCCTTTACAGAACCCGCGACGACACCCGATACGCAAAAGAATGTCATAGGTCACCACGACGCTGCTCCAGACTTAGATGTTCAGACCCAGGATGTCGACGAGGCAATGCCTCCTGTTTCTGGTCTCGAGCCTCTGTCTGACAGAACAGAGTTGTTGCGCTCCAAGCCGGATGTCGTTGGACGTTTTATGCAGTTAATGGTTCCCATTCTCATCGATGTCTATGCTGCGAGCGTGATCACACCAATCCGAGTCAAGACGCTCACGGGTTTATTAAAGGCCGTAGGCTTTTCAGAAGGAATGGAGCTCAAGGCTACTCTACACGTCAGTGTTTCATACGCCTTGCAGGCGTGCTTTGTCTAACTTCTTCTTAGCTGGTCCCGGTTGCCAGCTTCGCGTCGTCTATTCTATCATCAAAGGATCACCCATCATTGATTATTGGAGCCTTGCAACTCGTTGACCTTCTTTTGCAAAAACTACCTTCTGAATATAGGCCAGCCTTGAGAAGAGAGGGGGTCTTTCATGAAATTGAGGTTCTTGCATCCAGATCGCTCTCCACATCGAAGTCAAGAGATAAAGACGCACTAGACGTTTCTGTCGCGGGAGACGTGGCCATCTACACTTCTTCTGGGATATCAGCGCACAAAAAACATCATATACTCTCCTTGGAGCCAGAAGATGCAATCACATTGCGCGCTCGCGTGATGCGTTTCAAGTATTCACTTAGTCAAGACGACGGGGGAAGTAACAGTGATGACTCATTTGACGATCTTCAACGTTTGGTTAAAAAGCTCTCGGCACCGGACGTTTCCGAGCAAGCGATACATTCCACTTTAAGAGAGCTCTCAGACCACTTTGCCTCAGAGAGTTCGGTTTCCAGTTTTGAACTGCTACGGAGCGGTGCTGTCGAGGGACTTCTACGGTTTTCTGTAGAGAAAGGCTCAGGTTAGCTGTCCTTGGAGTGTCGAGGTCACGCGTGCTAAAAAACATATAGTCCCAATTAAACGTCGCCAGGAAATTCTATTCGAAACGTTCACTCGGGCGTCCAGCGTTAGAAACTCCGGTCAATCTCCCCTAGCCATCCTGGTTAAGAAGCTACAAGAGAGCCTGACGAGGATGGAGAACTTTGAGGTGATCACTATCGCTCAAGGCAGTGATGGTAATCCTTCTTTCATGTTCACATGCATACTTTATTACTGATGCAATTTCTCAAGACTCGAAACGAAGTTCTCCGTCCTTGCTTGCCCGCCAACTGCGGCTTCGCTTAATTGCTGATGACGACTCTGATATTCCACGGAACTTGCAAAATATGGTTGTATCGATACACGCAATTGCCACGTTCCAAGCCCTTAACGACTATCTTCGGCCTCGGGTTGCCGGGTTGTCTGGTGGTCGTATGTCTAATATGCTTGCCGCATTGGCCACATCTGGTTTTGGTCCAGGAACTACCTCTCGAACGCCACCCGATCACGATTTGAGTCAAGCTACGACGTCACCTTCAGTTCACCCTCCCTCGTCATCAGATGCTGCTCCGTCAAACGAGGTTCGCCGGAGACGTAGCCAACGCCTTAGCGTGAAGAATGGATTACTAGGATCGGCTGGGGCTGTTTCAGATGGTACTCGGTCCGCAGCTCCTGGCACAGCTTCGGAAAGTGCGTCGAAGCGGGAAGAGCTTTTTGTGGAAGAGGCTGGACTCGCTGCTGAACTCACGGATGATGAGGTTGATGCAGAGGTCAGATTCGTCCCCTGATTAATGTACCACTCTAACCACAAAACATGCAGGTTTTTGAAGAAGACGAGGATGGAGATTTAGCAGCTGACAAGACTGTGACATTGTCAGTCGCTGAAGGTGTGTCGCACGAATTGCTACCCTGGTATAATCCTTACTCGGCGCACCACAGATGACGGCAGGATTGAAGCACAAACACCGGATGGGACACGAATTACAACACCGAACTCCTCGAGAGGAGGCATCCCCCCTATGTCATTGATCCAACAAGGAAATGTTCAGAAGTTCTCCTATGCCGCTGCCCTGAAAGCTAAACCCACTGATTGGCATCTTGAGTTTTGGATGGACGAGCACTTACTTCCTCTGGATCTGACTATATACGGTGCCATTCACCAGCATGAGATGAGAAAGAAGGTGGGTTCACAGCCATCAAGTGCTATGTGGCAGGGTGTATACACGGTCAAGTTTAAGAGAGTTAGCGGACCACCACCCAACCAAGAGTGTAAGATCTTTTTTGTGTCACCCTGTTAGAATTCGCTGATTGACTGTTTTTTTAGCACGAGGCGAAGCCGTCACGCGGATTCGGTCCCCCAGCCCCACCCTTTCTTCGCTTCCCGACGACGCTCCACATGCTAAAATACTACGCCTTCTTCGAGTCCTCCACAAACTTAATGCAGTGGAAGCGGAACGCTCCACAAGACCTCTCGAACGCCACGCATTGCCTGAGTCTGCATTTATCAACAACAAACTGACGGCCAAGCTCACCCGCCAACTGGAAGAACCTATGATCGTTGCAAGGTTTGTTAGTATTTCATGTTGATGGCAAACCCATAATGTTATATCCAGTTCTTGTTTACCCGACTGGGCGATAGACCTTCCTCAAAACTTCCCGTTCCTCTTTCCCTTCGCTACCCGCTACAACTACTTGCAATCTACATCATTCGGCTATGCGCGCCTTATTCTCAAATGGCAAAGTCAACAAAATCGAGGGCAAGACACCACACGTCGCGACGATGGGATCGGGTTCCTCGGTCGACTTCAGCGTCAAAAAGTGCGTATATCACGCAGGCATATCTTGGAGTCTGCAGTCAAGGTCTTCGAACTTTATGGATCGTCTTCTTCAATCTTGGAAGTAGAATACTTTGAAGAAGTTGGTACTGGCCTCGGTCCAACCCTGGAGTTCTACTCGCTTGTTTCCAAGGAATTTGCACGCAAAGACTTGAAAATTTGGCGTGACGCAGATGCAAACTCTCCTGGAATCTATGTCCATCATCCTGCTGGACTTTATCCTGCGCCGATTAGCCCTGACGACATTGCGAATGATGGGGGACAGTATGTAGCTGAACCCGACACCAAATATTGTTCTGACCTACATTCAAGGAAACGTACCCATATCCTTCGGGTGATTGGGCAGTATGTGGCAAAGGCGATGTTAGACTCCAGGATCATCGATCTCTCCCTTAACAAGATCTTCATTAAGCTCGTTCTTGGAGAAGAAATCCCGTTGACCATTGATTCACTCAGGGTGCGTAGTAATCGGTCACGCAATTAAATTCCTCACAATTATCCAGTTGATTGATAATGACCTTGCGAATTCTCTCGCCAAACTACAAAATTACGCGTCTGTAAAGGGACAAACAGAAAGGGTGGGTCTATCTGCATTGATTTTTCAATCATCCTTCCTCATTTCCGTTGAACAGCTGTACCGCAAGGTAGCCCTAATGGATATTGTTAATGTCGAAGATCTTGCTCTTGATTTCACATTACCAGGTTATGACATTGAGCTGAGAGTACGTGATCTATGGATCTCCTTGACACAGGCTCCTAACCTCTTTGACTAGCCTGGTGGTCGTGACATTGCCGTGACTTCTGAGAATGCGGAGCAATACATTCATGAAGTTTTGGATGCCATTGTTGGTACAGGGGCTCGCCCACAAGCTAAAGCCTTCAGGGAAGGGTTCTCGAAAGTGTTTCCGATCTCCGATTTGCAAGCGTTTTCCGCAGATGAGCTGGTGATACTCTTTGGTAACTCTGACGAGGACTGGAGTGTCGAAAGTGCGTCTTGTACTCGTTCAATTAACTATAATACTGATGAAGTATGGCAGCGCTCAACGAAGCTATCAAAGCCGATCACGGGTTCAACGGGGAAAGCCGTTCGATTCGCGACTTGATTGAGCTGATGTCTGAATTCGACGTGACCACACGACGTGATTTTCTGCAATTTATCACAGGAAGTCCCAAGTTGCCTATCGGAGGTTAGTCTTTTCCTGCGGCTGTTGGTAAGGTGTTGACATTGCCACTCAATTCAATAGGCTTTCGGGGGCTCAATCCACCGCTAACCGTCGTTCGAAAACCACATGAAACCCCACTCACCGCCGACGACTATCTTCCTAGCGTCATGACTTGCGTCAACTATTTGAAGCTTCCGGAATACAGCTCGAAGAAAGTAATGAGAGAAAAGTTGTGTACTGCGATGAAGGAAGGTGTTGGGAGTTTCCATTTGTCTTAAGTAATATTTTTTTCTCATTGAACTAACTTTTTACGCATCGATTATCCTCCTCGCAGTAGTGTTGTTTGTCGAGATAATGAACTTTGTTGGCAGTGTAATAGCGAGCGTTGAGTAGTATGAGTCATATCGGCTTACTACATACTCTCAGATCGGTCACTGACTGCGGAGCACCTGCCAGGCAGTTGGCAGTGGCCTTGTGTTGAACTACTTCCAATTAATTGCCGCCGTCAAAGCATGTATGTGCGTCCGGACAGACCGCTCGCCGTAAAGTGCACGTTTGACCGGTGGAACAAGCACATTAGCTTTGCATCAGCCAAGAATTGTTCTTATGATCTCTTGAAGAACAAGGTGTGTTCAAGAACATTATATCAATACATTAACAAGATCCTGCATATTGACATTTCGTGTACTAGATCGAGCAATGTTTCTCGCTCTACGCTACCCCCTACGTGATTTCGTACAAGGATGATGACGGCGAAGTCACCGACATCTCGACAGAATCAGATCTCACGGAGGCCATACAATACTTCCAAGCCGGCTCTGATGATCCACCATTATCCTCTGCAGCGTCTATTCTCTCCGGGAGAAGTTTCGGTGGCAAACGACGCATCACTCTACGGGTTCATATAACGGTGGACTACGATGGCCCCAGCTTGAGTGACACTTCGAGTTTAGCAAGCTTGGAAGAGTACAAGGGAAGGAACAGGAGTAACGGAGAACTCAACTGGACAGATATGGGGTTGGCCGGAGAAATGGAAGACAATCGTTCGCATACCTCTTCACCTTTCGAGCGTGTCCTGTCATTGTCGGCGCGAGACAGAGGGGCAGCGTGGCTCCGTGATCAAAATGCGCGCACTGTCAAGGCCATGCTGGGCGCTACACCTGAACCATCAGAATCCGACACCCGATCGGTGTCCATGTCGTTATCCGAGGAACAGCGCTCACAGGACAACATAGACGGCGACCTCGCGCTTCAGCGGGATCCACGGGGAAAATATTATTACTCCTACACGG
The DNA here is from genome assembly GCA_038094075.1 of Xerocomus spinulosus. Taxonomy (NCBI): domain Eukaryota; kingdom Fungi; phylum Basidiomycota; class Agaricomycetes; order Boletales; family Boletaceae; genus Xerocomus; species Xerocomus spinulosus. Next base: position 55,475 of record JBBPTN010000060.1, on the reverse strand, counting down.
GCGGGAGCTCTTCTACCCACGATTCAGGATACGAGGATGGGTTTAGTATCAAGGATGAGAACATGCCTTCGGGGAGTTCGTCTGCTGAGCATGTGCGGCCGAATAGCATGCAACTCAGTTGGCTTGCCGAGCAGCGGAGAGTCCAAGATGAAGACTTTGCTGGAAGTTCGGCCACATCTAGTAGCTCGGAGAAGATACCTGATTTCTCAACAGAAGTCCTACAGTTACCCACACCAGCCGTACCCCCGCCTGGCACGTTGACGGCGTGCTCCGAGTGCGGGGTGTTACTGGACGCCATTCGCTATGTCTGCGCAATGTGTGGAGAAAAGGAACCAGTAGGCAGCCCATTCATAGGCAGCGAGTCGAATCTTGACCTTGGCAAGCGGAAGGAGAGGAGTCCAGTCGGTGTGCATTCTCATTCATTCCCTGCGCATCATACGTCGCGGCAGTCCTCGTCCCGATCTCCCTCATCAACAACATTATGGGCCAGCTCTCCGCCTTCCCGCAATGATCATCAGCCCATCTCCTGTCTCCCATCCTCGAGCCCGACGTTATATAACGCCGGGCCTTCGTCTGAGCCTAGAAATATGGGTTATGAACTTTGTTCTGGATGCATAGAAGCTGCGGGCATTTATCATGCCCTTTGTACAAGCACCGAACGGGCGGGCAGTATTGGCTCAGAATCTGCAGAGGACGCGATGTCGTTGTGGATACGATCTGCCCCTCAACACAAAGGACAGATCCGCCATGCGTATTTTGAGAAAGTGTGGGGACACCGGGGATGGGATGATGTTGGTGCGTGCTGGGAATCCAATTTAAATCTCTTTCCCTGTTGACGGTGGTCCGAGTGTCTTTTAGAGCAGGAAGATATGCTGACATGCAAATGCTCAACTTGCAATACGACTATTCTCGGGAAACGTTACAAGTGTGCATCTTGCAAAAAGTTCAACCTTTGTCGCGCCTGTTACAGGTTGGCTAATTTTTCTTGCAATTCGACCCTTTACTCACGGGCGTCCAGTCAAGTTCACGACATACATCCTGCCCATGCTTTTTTGCTTGTGATGGAAAAACCCTTGAGATGGAGGAGCGGATCCGACCATCTGCCCGCTCTGGCGTCCATGCGGGATACTAACGAAGAACAATGTACGCATCCAGTATTTTTTCATTTTGTATGACATAGATGTTGCTTGGCAGCCATGAAGCATCCAGACGTCAAGTGTGCACAGTACGTGCCACCCTAATTCACGTTCGCGCGCGCGTTGATCTTTAACCCGGCAGCTGTCTCCAAGACATTCTCGGCGCCCGCTTTCATTGTGCAATATGTGACTCTGTTGACATCTGTTCCAACTGCGAATCTGCGGGACTTCCAGGAAACTTGGACTCGTCCGATAGGGGACACTTGTCCTCGCACATCATGATCAAGGTTTTTTTATATCTCGGAATCGCGTGGAGACGTCTGATTATGACAACCTATAGATTCCCTACCCACTTGAAACTCAGGAAGTTCAGACAGCATCACGCCGTGCCATGCATCTATGGACTGGGCGGGATGCTGCACATGTCCTTGCTACAGCACACTCGAAACCTGCTTCTGTCTATTCTTCCTACGCACAGACTGTGGTAGGCTCTCGGATGCAATTTTCCACGCAAGATGATCCGCCAGAAAACCATCGCATCATCTGTGATGGATGCCACGAGGTGCGTGCACTGCACTGTCAAGACAGTGTACACCGCAGACGAATATTTTATACAGACCATCTTTGGAACGAGGTTTCAGTGTGCCACGTGCCATTCGGTTCCAAACGCATTCAACTTGGTCTGTTTATCCCGTCGTATGGTGCAATACCGTAACTGATCGGAACAAAAAAGTGTGCATCGTGTGAGGAGCGGTCCTATATGCTTCACGATCCTATGCATGCGTTCTTCAAACTACCGCGGCCGGTTCATCGCCCACTTCAATCCGCCTCGGGTTTCTTGCCCAAGTTGTATGTTTGTTTTACTGTTTCGAACGCGTCGCAAGATTGAACTGGTTCATTCAAGATACAAAGTCCCCGCTGGGCCTGTGGGCGGCCTCGTTACCAACACAGATCCAAAGGGTATGCACAAAATGTACATTTCAAAACTTGGCTCTCATTGTAACATACAGAATACCTATCCTTTCTGGTTCATTCCACAGCGCTTTGCGACCGTTGTTTGGAGCGCATTCAAGGTGCCTGGTTTCGGTGCGCATATTGCGCAAAGGATCTCTGTGCGGATTGTGAAGCTGTCGATACACATGACGAAACACACTTGTTCGTGGTCTTCAAAGCGCCGGTAAGAACTGCCAGTTTGTCGCACCGAAATGCATACTAACTCTCGCTAGGTTGATATGCCACAATTCCGGTGATGCCCAATGTATCTATAAAGAAATGTGTGCTAACTTTTGCAGCAGACAATTTGCAAACCTGGAAGACCCTGCACCGATTATTCCCTTCCCAGTCTACCTGTGATACAGGTCGATAGACCAGACGAGTATACCACGACTACCAAGGACGATGTTGGCCAGATTGATATTGCAGGCGGATTTGATTCAATGTAGACCACAATCATTGATTGCAGAACGTTGTAGCATTAGGAGGAATCGGTAATGTAGTTGACCACGCAAACGGACTTTACACGGTATCAGTTCATGGTGCTAGTCTACAGCAGGGATGGTCCATATCGTACCTGCTACGTTGTTGTGCTTGATGACACAGACTCGGAGTTGCTACGATAGCCAAGTATTAGCTCAGCTCTTTTTAAACCCTGTGATGAAGTTGATATTAATGACCGCTCTAACCAAAGACGGATGGACAAACCGAGTCTCCTCCTCTCGTAGAACAAGTCCGTCCTACTGGCACCAAGATTCACAATCTTTGGGCATCCATCACGGTCTTTCTCGAGTCTTGTGCACTCTGCACAGTAATAGGCGTCGGAAATACCTAGACAGAACAGGTTAATTGATGAGGTGTCAGAAGTATGAATGCACAGCACCTGGAGAGCCACAGATGATGCATCTGCCACCGTAGGTCCCAAAGTTGCATTCGTCACATATGCGCACGAGAGTCTCTGGACGGACATAAGAGTCACAGACCGGGCTGCGAGTATGAATCAACGTGCCAGCACGCGACCCAAAGTGATGCTCACCATTTGCCGTCGCATTTTTCACACAAGCGTCCGATAGCTGAGGGTGGTGTCCGTCATGATCATCAACAAGGCAGTACACGCAGCTACGCACCAATACCAGGCTGACGCCTGCACATGATGAGATCTGCATTGGCTTGAGAAACGAACAAGACAAACGTTTTCAGTACACACCTGGATGATGTTTGGACATGGCTGTATGCGATCAACACGTGTGGATGTGGATGACACACAAAGGTTATTGATCTTTGTTTGTTGAGTGGCTGTGCTACTGAGGATGATCAAGGATCTAGGCGACGGAGGGACCCGCAGAGAAATATATATCCACCATGATGAAACCAGGGTCCAACACCTTACCATGAACTCCTTCCCCGAGTTTAGCTGGCAGTACTCCTTTGTTCAAGGTACGACGCAGCGTCCCAGAAACAACAACACAGACAACATAAGCGGCCGCGTTGCCTCTACCATCACACCTCGTCTGTACCTCTCAGATCTTTACACAGCTCAAGCAGCAGGGAACTTGGAGCGACTTGGTATCACCCATGTCGTGTCTGCCCTCGAGGTAGATGTAGGCAGAGACTTCAAGGCCAACGTGACGGTTATGCATGTTCCGATTCACGACGACGTGAACGCCAACATTGCACAATGGTTTGATACGGTCGTCAAGTTTATTCAAAATGCACTGGATGCGGACGAGAAAAACAAGGTGCTTGTGAGTGGACATGTGCCTGCTTGCTGTTCTGTGAGGGTGATTATGACTAGGTTCATTGCTTCCAAGGCATTTCGAGATCTGCCACCCTCGTCTGTGCCTACTTGATTGCAACGACGCCAATGCGCGCTGCAGAAGCGATTGCGCATGTACAGTCGAAACGTGGCATAGTGTCACCCAATTATGGTTTTCGACGGCAACTCGTAGCTTGGGAGCGTCGGTTTGACGACGCGAGGGCAGAGCGACGGAGAAAGGCGAGACGTATTAGTATCTTTGGGAATACCCTGTCCAAGTGGGTGGGCAGAGCAAGGTGAACTAGGCGTCTCGGATTGCTGAGTCCTTCAAACATTTGCTATGAAAATGTACAGAAAATGAATGTCTGACCTCCATTTTGAACTCCGCTTCAAAGTAATTATTATTGGCCAAATATTCTATTACATAATACATGCATTGACAAGCCTGCTTCATCGTCCACCACCACATACGCGACGACGAGTCGGATGGACATTCCTTGACGATAGTAACACATCACCTACGCGACAAACCAACACCGACGCGGAAACAGCACCTGGCGTGGCGTACAACACTTTTCAAAACCGTTCATTATCTCTACTACAAAACATATACCACACTGCATCTCGACGACCGCACCGAAATGCATTCTAGACATTCCTCTAACGCTCCCCGTAAAGCATCTCGCCACCCCTCCTCGACTTCCAGCTCGGTCCTTGCCCACTCCACCCCTCTATCCACACTTGATCAAGCCATCGCAGTCCCTTCCGGGGCACATTCCTTGGCTCATGAGCTTGCAGTAGCACTGATGCCCGACCCAGCAGGAGGCGCGTCTAGGTTATTGGCCGAGGAATTTGGTATTGAATACGACGAAGGTGCCGAAGGCATCGACGACGACCCTCTTGCCAGACATTGCAACGGGGACGCCAATGTGGACGATGTTCATGGCGTAGTCACCGACGGAGGCACTAGCTTGGCAGACGAGCTGGGTGCCAGTACGCCAGGGGGCAGTCTAGCAGCCGAGCTCGGCAGTGTTGTGAACGACGAGTTGCATGGTCAGGACGACGATGGCTCTCGCGACCAAAGCAATTCTGATGGCAATAGCGACGACGAAGACGACGACGCGACCCGGCGCGCTGCACTAGCTCAGGACGCTATTGAGATTCTCGCGCAGAACCTTGCGTCGACAGATAGATTCCTCGACCACCTCCGAGCAATTGACGCGACCTTTACGCTCGAAAACCTTACAACTGATATGATCAGTGGACTTAACGATGCCGTGCATGAACGCGAAGGGCAAGTGCGCGAATTGTTCTCACATGACCGCGACTTGAAGCGTATCGCCACTGAAGTAGGGGGTATGGATGCGTTGGGCGATCTTGATCCCCTTGAGGTGTCTGCTTCAGACGATGAGCAAGAGCGGCGACCACAAGAGTCGTTCAAACTCGAATCCGTCGCAGAGGAGGAAGAAATCGCGGAAGGAGAGTCGTTGTCTGCCTCGTTGCCATCGTCGCCACAAAAACCGTTTTTCGCACCCACACCTGCACCTACAGCACCGTCATCCATGTCGCACTCCTCTACAAAACTTCTGAGCAATGCATCGCAACAACAACCGTCGTCAATATCCACACTCAACGTTGCCCTCCCATCGATGACGCATATGCGGTCCCATACGGCGTCTTTCCTCGCATCGCTCACGATCATATCCGAGCAGTCTCAGGTAAACAGTGCAGCTACGGCCGATGCGGGACGGAAGATACGTTCGGTAAAGAATCAGCTTGCTAAGTGGAAGACTGAAACGGAGGGTGCGGAGAGAAGTCGATTGAGGATTGAAAAGTGGGAGACAGAGAGCATCGGGCGGAGGGATGGACGGGTGGTGGTAGACGAGCACATGAGGGCGTTTGAAAAGGCTATTAGAGAAGCAGGGATGAAGACACAGGCTATCATGGCAAGGTGAAAAGGTACATTTTGATTGGGCACAAGAGACTTGACACCACACAGCTACTAGTACCCCTTCGTTTGGACATTCAGAGGTATACCAGTGCATTATCCGCTTCGTTTTGTAGACTACAGTTACAGCTACATATACTACATACTTGCAGTGTGCATCGCCACCAGGTCTTGAAGATGGCAGCGTCCATGTCAGACGCGCTCACGGCCCCGCTCGCGACTGTCACTGCGCTCTCCAACACGCTCTTTCAGTCTTTGTCTTCCCCACATCCACATGCAAAGCCCAGCATCGTTCCACCACCGATCTCTGCCTTTTACAGTGCTGAAGCGTCCCTTGCACATGCGCTGGTAGAAACGGCGTCGCACCAGAGACGACAGAAGCGGATCGAAGAGCTCACTGCAGAGATCGGTGCTCTTGAAGCAAAATGGCGCTCGGTCGTCGAGCAGATTGAGCAAGGGAAGAGGGAATTGGAGGCGGTAGTCAAGGAGGGCGAGGAGAGAATCGAGGGGATACACAACGCGAAAGAAGGTGAGTAGGTCTGCGCTACACTGACCTGGTCTGTATGCGGTCTCTAGCGTCCATCCCGTACCCTGAACTGCTCGCCTACGCACAATCGCTCAGCGCGTTCACATCTGCCCCTCCGAACATGCCTGACCCAAACGCGGTGCACGGTGCACCTGTCCCCCTATTCTTCCCGCCATTCCCCAACGAAGAGAAGATGCGGAGGGGACGACTCAACGTCGAAAAGCCTCTCGGAGGTCTTGGAGAGAGCCACAGCGTGAAACGTGAGTGCTCTTGTGACACTGATGGTGATGGACCTAGTAACCTCTTTCTTGCAGCGCGTTCGCCGTCACCAAAGCCAATTCAAGCGACCCGCGACCGCCCTGGTGTTAACCCGTACCGACACGAAGTACGGACACAATCGCAGACGGTCTTTGACCTTGACTTGGATCTCAACCCAGACCTGTAAATACTGTGATTACATAACTGTCTCCAGTATCTACCCATTGTCGCACTCGTCCATCGCAATTTCTCTGTCTCTGTATTGCTTCAGCTATCAAATGGCCGGCTATTTCTCGAATCACTCCCAGTCCCGCTTCGCCTCGCACCCATCCCAACCGAGCCCAATCCCAGCCAGCAGCACAGCAACATCCCAGAACGACCCTCCCAGACCCCGTCTTCCTGCGAGCCGTCACTTTTCTACCTCGCTGGCTAGCCGTGATGCAGAGCCTGTACTCACAAAAACAACGGGCACATCACCCTCATCGAGCACGATACACCCTCTCCGGAACACGTATGTTCGTGCTCATACCCGCCTTTCATCTCGGTGCTCACACCCTCTTGCCAGTTGGGTTTTCTGGTTCCGACAGCAGCGCACCCCAGGAAACAAAATCACAAGTTATGAAGAGGGAATCAAAAAAATTGCCTCCTTTTCCTCTGTTAGTCCCGTTTATCGCCGCTGCTTCCGTCATGCTCAAACATCGCTAGGTCGAATCGTTTTGGTCTCTGCACACCCATCTTTCGCCACCATCTGCACTCGTACCCACGACAGACTACCTCTTGTTCCATGCGGGTGTGCGTCGACCCGTCTGGGAGGATCACCTGAACCGCGCTGGTGGTAAATGGATCATCCGTCTAAGAAAGGGTGTGGCAGATCGTGTATGGGAGGATCTCGTCTGTGGTCTCGTGGGTGATATGTTTGACGGATGCGGAAAGGGTCGTCTCAAGGTCGACGGTGATGGTAATGTCAACGGGGACGAGGAGGGTGAGGACTGGCCAGAAATCTGTGGATGCACCATCAGTGTCCGGCAGAGCGAGGATATCGTGTCCGTCTGGAATCGTGTCGAGGCGGACATGAAAGTACGTGAAAAGATCAGGTGGGGCATTCCTTTGTCGCGCGCCAATGTCGCAACAACTGACTTGTTCAAGGGATACAATACGTTTGGTTCTCAACTTACCCGCTTCGACAGTAATGGAGTATAAATCAAACAATGGTGTGTGGCCCTTTTATTCTTAGTACACTTGGATTTAATTGGTGCTTTGCGCAGACTCGATACAGGACAAGTCTTCATTTCGCAACTCGGCCATTGAACGCACCCCTCCCATTCCCTGATTGATTGGGGTGCTGCTTGATGAGTTTGGCAATGATTTGCTCTTTGTCTTATACCATGGACCTCGATCATATGACGGAGGATCGTTGAGAACAAATTGTACATCATTGCATTTGGGTGTGGAGAACAACGTTGAGCAGACAAAGTTATTTATTGGCAGAGGTGTGATAGGAGACAGTTTTGTAAGAATACAACACGACACAACGCAGCATCTGAAGACCTGGGAGGATCCGTTCAAGCATGTGTTCGCAGGTCATATAGGGTTTTCCCATAGTAGGTTCCCGCACCAAAGCTGGTCAGGGCCAGGACAATGGGAACAGGTCCCTTGGTCACACGGGGAAGCGAGGACAATAACAAAAGAGCAGAGGCACCTGGTCAACGACACAAGAGTCAATAGGATGAATTTGAGAGCTGCTCAGAGACCTCACCAAGAGCGCCTTCGATTCCATTGGGTGCACCCTTTTTAATTTGTTCTGCACTCCAAATGTAGAGGGCACCAACACTACACGATCCTGGTGAGTCGTCAGTGTAGAATACAAGCAACACAAACATACCCGATTCCAGCTATGAGAGAAGGGACCGAGCGCGTTCTCAGATAGCCTGTTACTCCGCCAGTAATACACAGGGCTCCGACCGAGTACGCTGGGATGGCAGACTGGGGAACTGGCATGTCAGCTCTGGAACAGGGCCGAGTCGGAATGAGCTTGCCATGGTATAGTTGGATGGCTTACAATGACAAGGAGGACGTTTGCTGTAGGGCCGTGTAGTCACGGGTTACCCCGCATTAGTCACCACCAAATGGTCCTTCCCAAGGCCAACGAGGAGTATAGTACCAAAGCTTACTGGTGAGCTTGCACAGACCCTTTTGACTTGTACCACATCATCCGATTGTAGGGATTCAAGATACACCCAGTATGTCTGTACTACTTATCCGACGAATCTGTTTACAATGTGCCCATTAGTGAAGATCCAGATACATCCTTTGATTGGTTCAAATCATATACAGATCTTGCGACCTATATACGCCTTTTCATACCAGACAAGACAGCCAGGATATTAATGCTCGGATGTGGCAACTCAAAGTTTTCGGAAGAGGTAGGTAAAGGAAAGCACTTGCAGACGCGCGATCTTGATACATGGCTCACGCGTAGATGTGGGAGGACGGGTACAAAAACATTGTCAACATTGACGTCTGTCGCATCAACTAAACCTGTCCTTGTTCTCATCGTTTGCAGTATTCGACAGTCGTCCTTGAGCGGATGCGAGCCCGTCATGCTCAATTGCGACCAGAGATGGAATGTACGTGTCCTGCTCGATACGTAATATGTACTGATGACATTGTTGCAGGGCATGAGATGGATGTTCGTGCTCTGACGTTTGAGAATTCTTCCTTTGACATCGCAATCGATAAAGGTGGCGTAATCCCGGATGATCTTCCTCTGCTGTTGTATGAACGCCCAGCAAGGGACTATGGATGCGATGATGACGTCCTCTACCGACGTTTGGGTTTGTACATGCCGATGGTTTTAAGTGCGTACGAGACTCAGAGCTCACAGAGTCCTCCGGAAGACATTGTCAAAGATTGCATTGCAGAGGTATCCGAGGTGCTCAGGTGCGCCTCATCTCCGTTATACCTCTTAGCATCAAGGGGTTTACACTGTCCTCTACTAGGGTCCTCCGACCATCGGGTACCCTTCTCTACATCACGTTCGGTCAACCCCATTTTCGCCGTCGGTTTCTCACGGGACCTCATTGTGCTGGAACAAGACTAGAAGTAAAAGAACTAGGAGAATCCTTCCATTATTACATGTATGTATTGCACAAATCGGTGTAGACACGGATGTATAACTGCGGAGGCTTGCAATCGGTTTTCTGTCTTAGGGTTATTGTGACCTGTAACTATCACCTGCAGTGAGCGTCGTATTGCAATTTTGACCTTGCATCAATATCACACTTTTGCGCAATCAAGGCTATTTGAGCAAGCGAACATCTGGATCATGGGAGTACATGCACCAGCTTACTGCACAAAAAGAATGGGCATTCATGAAGGTGATCCACTGCAAAACAATTGATTGAGAGTGCATTTCCAACCCAACCTTGCCGTTTCGCGTCAGAGTGCAAGTGCAATTCATGCCGCGTCTGTACTCAAGTTTCAACATCCACTAGTGGGCTGGTGCGTTGCTTCTCAGGGTCATGCAATGTGTCATCCAGCGCAGTGACCAACCTACTTTCTGGTCATCATTGATGACCCATTTAGCTTGCATCTGGTGTCCGGAGCTCTCGCCAATTGGTCAGGAGGGTAGACCTAGATTATAAAATCGTTACATTTTCTTCATCAAAACAAGAACTTGACATTTTTGTAAAATGTCAGCATGGGATTCTCCCCATTCTTGAGCTGTGTCTTGTCTAGGTTGCCATACGTCTCCATGAACTCTGCGTGACTAAAAACGCTACTCCTTCTTTCTCCTACAGGCAGTCCACTTGCAGAAACGACACCGTCGAGCGGCGAGCGACGCGATGAGGGGGAAAAGAATTGCGAGTCAAAAGAAGGGGAAGAGGTATTGGAAACGAAGGGTGACAAAAGTGTGTGCCTCGCATCAAAGGGGTCGTCGCCGGTACTGATTGGCTGCTCCAGAACGCATTCGTACATGTCTCGCAACTGCTCGAATGCAGTAGGGAACAGGATATCAAAGTAACCCTGGCGGACAAATATCGTTTTGCAGGGCACCATTGTCCCGCGCACACTCGTCTGCACAACGGGTCCATTTACGCCTGGAACTGCATCAGGCAGAGAGGAGAAGTCTGTGAGGAGTAGACGATGGCGCGGGAAATGCGTGCGGAGTAGACGAAGCAAAGAGAGCTGGCGGGTGGGTATATATTCGGGGGGTGATAGGTTTGGCGCAAAGGGAAGTGTTCCATATATCCGTCTCGACAAGGAAGAACGAAGGTACCATGGCAAGGATAGTCCGCGCTTTATGCGTTGACGAAGAGAGAGAAATGATGCAATAAGAGGATCCGTGATTCTCGCGTAATATGGCACGAATTCCCCTTCTGCATCAATGGCAACTAGGCCCTGGAAGGGTTCCAGAGTACGCATATCGTAGCGTACGAGGTCATGAGCAAAATTATCCACGACTTCGGCAGCGAGGACATAACAAGGTGCATGTTCTGTCTTTGTCCAGGAAAAGACACTCCGATGTTCGATACTCACTGTGCGTTGTCTGTGGCCTGCACGTCGTAAGCGGTTCCTCTGAATATTCGCGAGCGGAGCGCTGATCTCGATGATTGTGTAGACCGTGCGATCATAGACTTCAGGGTAATGCTCGCGGAGATGGTTGAGAATGTTCAACGCCAGAGTACCATTTCCAGCTCCAAGCTCGTAGACCTTGAAGTCCTCGTAAGGGAAGTATTTCAAGAGATATTCAGACACGAGACACTGGGCAATGGCTTGACCGTACCAAGGCTAAGTTATTTTAATAATTGAAAGGACTCGAATGTGTGCACACATACCTTGAATAGTTCGGTAGGTGTGTGCCAGATTTGCCTGCCAGGGCCATTTGAGTCAGACAAGCTGCCACACTCTACATAACGTTGTGCGACAGCTGCCTCGAAATGTGCGGTATCTTTGAAACTGTTGAAGTCGAACCCTTCATTTTCTTCTCCAGGTGCAGTGAAGATGGTGGCCTGCTTGGAGAAATAGCCATAGTGTGGATTGTACAACGCATCTTCGATATAGTCGCGTATGAGCATACGGACACGCGTCGGTGGAACGGTAAAAGACTTGGCCAAGTCATTGGAAGTGACGAGTGGATAGGATAGAAATTCCTGAGGAACTTCTGCAGAAAACGCGACTTCGGGGTTGAAATTGAACCTTTCGTTGCCAGCTTTACGAGGTGGTTTGTCTGACCGAGAAACAGAGAAAGTCGTGAAGTAAGCCTTGAGCGATGGACAACAGCGCCGAGCGTGTGTGAGCGCTGTCGGGAACATCGGACGAGTTGTTCAAACAGAAAATTGGCACTCGGGTCAGTCACGCGGGCGATCGAAATCTAATCACTACTAGGGTTTGTCCCATTCACTAACCAAGATGGACATCGAGCGTATTGTTCGCTCCTGGATAGCGTCTGAAAAGGATGTAGAGGTAGAGAAGCTTGTAAAAGGTGAGCTTGTAAGTTTGTCCACTGTGAGCCATTGACTTGTGTTGTCTCTTCAACAGGTATCTCCTCAGGCAGCGTCACTTTTCTCGATATTGTCAAGGCTCTAGGAGAATACCTGACATCAGAAGAGGATCACTTGCGGACCAAAGGCATGTCTCATACCACACCATTGAGGCACCCCTCACGTATAATAGGCGTAAAGATACTTTCGTTGCTGATTGAGCGATGCCCAAAAGACAAGCTCAATAGACAAGCAGGTATGCAGTTTGAGAGATCCTCTTCTTGCATTTCTGATGCTTGGTCCAATTCTCTAGTCAGAGTTCTGGCCACCTTCTATTGTTCTAAGCTGGAGGACGTGGAGACAGTCACGCCAGCCCTCAGCGGACTCTCTCACCTCGTCACCCTCCCCTCTTTTTCATCCCTCGAGGTCTCCGAGGTTCTTTCTGCGCAAGTTTCGCTTCTTCGTCTCCTATATGCGGCTCACACCAATCATCTAGAATTTTCCAGTATGTCAAGATGCAGTCACTAGTGCAGTCTACCCGTCTGTATGTTTATAGCATCGTAAACGCTCTGGTGGATACATACCGGGACCATCTCAAAAATATGGGAGACCAATTTCTTTCAGGTTATGCAGCTCTCGCAACCGGAGAAAAGGACCCCCGAAACCTCCTTGTCGCGTTCAAAATTGCTCGTGTGATCCTAACGGACTTTGACATATCGATGCACGTGGAGGTGGGTACACCACTCGAGAGTAACTATCGGAGGAATAACCGCGGATCTATACGAATTAGAGCTACTTCAACATCACCTTTTGCTATTATCCCATCACTTTTCGACCTCCACCAAATGATCCATACGGAATTAACACTGATGATCTCAAAAAATCGCTTAGGTATGTTCTGGCGTGTCTTACTTTTTGGTTTGTGGTTTATCTATGAACCGGGTTGCGTGTGGGGATACGCTACTTGAATATATTTGAACAGAGCCTGTCTCAGCGCAACTCCTGCTTTTGGACACCCCGGCATGACCCTCTTTCTGGAAAAGCTTGTGATGGGGTCATCAACTATCAAGGTTAGTGTTCTTATACATAGATCGTTAGTTAACATAGTTGAATCATACGTAGCGCGACGTTCTACAAACAATGGCTGCTTGTTTTCCGGTCTACGGCGCAGGCATAGCGGACGAGTTTGGACAGAAAGTCTGGAATGCTCTGAAACTAGAGGTAAGCGTTCCTTTGCTACACACTGCATTGACGGACCGGGTCCCAAGATCTTTCAACCTACGGACCCTTTGACGGAAGAAATATCTTTGGCTACTTTACGTGAATTTGTCCGCGTCCTCCAGTCAAGTCCGTCAGATGGTACTGAAGGCACTATTGATATGGTGGTTCAAACAATTTGCACCGACTCTCTTGCATCCATTGCGGAACCTGAAAAAGCGCAAGCCAAGGCAGGAATAAGAGTTCTGTGCGCGCTGGTTGATATATCTAGTATGTCAACGTTGACACTTTCATTGGTGACACGACAAAAGGGTCTAAGTCAAAGCTGATCAGCGAAACTCGGACATCGTACCATTGAAGATGCGATCAACAAATTGACGGAACTATTCCATGATCCAGGGGAGGTGTCAAACAGAGCCACAGTAATCATACTCTTGACCGAGCTCTTGAACTCCTTTGACGCTTCTCTGGCATCGGAAGACTCTCACACACCTGCACAATTGTCGAAGGATCCTTTCTTGCTTGTATCTTCCGTCCTGATGCCACACAAGGATTCCATACTTGGGATGCTGATCACTGGACTGAAATTTCCATCGACTCGCTTACCGGCGGTTCATGGGCTCTCAAGTTTAATACGTCTTCCCACCCTCCTGACAGATACAGAGCTGGGATGCATAGTACTTGAAGCGGGGGTATTCATTGGGAAAGAACCTGACGAGGTTGAAGATGTTACGTGGGTGATATTATCCGGAATCTTTGTCTCATCCCTATTTATAGGGAATTCTGATATCGTCTTAGAACTGATGTCCTTTCATTGTTGTCTTCCATTTCCTTCGTGGCTCCACACCATCTCGCGGATCAAACTCTCCCTTCGTTGTTTGCGATGCTCCCTGACCAACCGCCTTCGCGAGATGCTCAATCCGAACGCATGGAGTATTGGCGTGCTCTTTGCGCCTTGAGCAAACTCTGCGTGCAACCGACGCTATTTGAAACGTTAGTCATACGAATTGTAGCCAAACTTGAATTGCTCTGCTCTCCGTCTGTGTCGCGGAAAGTCTCATCAGAAGGAATTGCGACGACGGAAGAATTCGAGTGTAGCGCCGCATACGCGCATGCCCTTCTCTTAACCCTCTCGGACACACTTTTGGAGAAGGTAAACAAAACACCACCCGATCCGGACATCACCAAGTATGTCGATCAGCTCCTTCCCCACCTTTTCCGGCTTTTCCTCGAGGCTGCCGTGACGGACGAACGACGAATCATGGGAGAGCAAAGGCTGCTGCATGTGGGTGCACGTATTGTGAAGTCGGTGGTGGAAGGACTATCTGTCGAGTATGATATCTATCCTTTTACTCGCGCCGATATTCATGGTCCCACACAGACAGCAGCAAAGGTTCATTGACACAGTACATACAGCCTTCATTCTCGGTCAGGTCAAAGATATCACCAAGGGCGAATTCCCTTTCATCACGGTGGAGTTCAGACCCGCTCATGTATGTATTGTTTATCTTCTACATATTTCGGGAAGGGTGTCGATTGTTGTACAGGTCCTTGCTAGTGCACGTCAACGAGAAACAATGATCCTTTTCTCGGCGGCTCATGTTCCTCTCCGCAAGGAGGTATGCTACAAAATTTCATGAAGCATGCTCCTGAGCCTTGGCTCGCTAGGTATCAGTTATGAAAAGTTCAGAGGTGAAGGGGGAGCTCACCCTATCAGCATTCCTCCGAGATCTTGTCGCATGGTGCGATTCGTCTACGAGTAACACCCTGCAAAGAGAGGCTGCGCGCGAGCTGTTTTCGATGCTGGTAAACAAATACACGGATGGTGTGTCGTTGAACCCTGTCAGCGAGATGCCTAGATTCAACTTGTTATTTAGACGTTTCTGATTTCCTAGACGAAATTCTAACAAAATATTATCAGAACACTCTCAACAATCCCCGAGTTCCAACTGACGCACGGCGCATGGCCATAACTAACTGGGTTTGGGTGAGGTTACGGTTGCTGTCTTGTGTTACCTCACTAACCTTGAAACAGATCAGTAGGGGGTTGGTGGTCCGATCATACCCGTTGGCGGTATCATTTGTCGATTCCTTGTTTACCCTTCTAAACGATGACGCCGTATCCTGGGATGCAGCCCGTGCTCTTGGGGCATTGGTCACAGGTGACGGGTTCCTGACTAAACGCAACTGGGCCGTGCTCAAGGTGGGCGACCAGTCAGCTGTTGTTAACTGCTTAACCCCGGCAGATAGATTCTCCATGTACAGAAATACGTAACTTTCGTATTGCCCAAATTGACAGACGGGGCAAACAAAGTTGATGGTGTGTGATTTCATGTTCCTATTATATCTCCGTCAGTTTGATGGCCAAGTTTAGTCACGAAGCGAGAAGCCTATCTCATTGCTGTCGCGTCTCTCGTTAGTGCAGTGCCGAAGTCAATGTATGAGACACAAATGTCCACCGTACGTCCACGCCTGTATGGGGATTCTCAAGGAAACCTTATAATTCCTTAGCTTATGCCTCTGCTACTTCGTGGGCTAGATGTCGAAGATTCCGAAACACGTTGGCAAATCATTGAGACCCTGTCGAACAATATAAGCACGATTTCAAGCGACACACATTTGTCGGCGTACGCTTCCGCACTTGTCGTCGCCATGCTCGATAATTGCACGCCTGTCCGTGCCCCTGAATATGTGGGTGATGCATGTCTAATATAAACAACCTTCCATCAAATAATGACAATGATATACAGAAAGTTCGGGTGGCTGCATTGAAGCATTTAACACTCCTGCCGAGCGCAGTACGCTATGACTTGCTTCATCCATACAAACCGCGTGTTTTGAAGGAACTCGCCAAGGCATTAGATGATCCAAAGAGGGCCGTGAGGAAAGAGGCGGTAGATGCTCGGTCCGTCCATTCACCTGCCCTGATTAAATTGTACTGACTCTGTGTGACAGAACCAAGTGGTGAGTAGCCCATATGAGCCAGCGTGAATAGACTGACTCCGCTTCGATAGGTACAAGTACACAGGCTAACAACCGACCCGCGGAATTAAAAGGTGGGAAATGACTAGGAAAGAGACCCTGTATAGTACTACTAGCTGTACTATTAGCACCGACACAGGGGTTAAACCTAATTTGTCGAATTTCGATCGCCGCTTCAAATTGTATGATCGGCAAAGTCGCAGGGTCTCCGAAGGCCATTGTCGCCAGACTCGTCATGTGGGTGAGCGTCTTTCGAGCCCTTTTGACACGACTTGGACTGATTATTTTACTTTATAGACGGAACATCGCAATCCAGAAGGACGAACTTACTGGTTCAACACTGAAACACGGGAGAGCGTTTGGGAGAAACCAGACGGTAAGCACCAGTCATGTAATTTACTGGTCGACTACTACCATCCAACCCCATCATAGATCTTAAAACGCCATTTGAGGTAGAGTTTTCCGATTCAACTCATAACTTCCATTAATTGTGCATTACAGCGCGCTCTGTCACAGACAAAATGGAAGGAGTACTTCTCCGGTGGAAGGAAATACTATTATAATGTTTGTCCCATTCATTCTATTTACTCGCTTCACCCTGTCGCTCAATCAAACATCTATCTTAGACGGAATCCAAAGAATCCAAATGGGACATGCCAGACGAACTCCTCCTTCTCCTCGAGAAGGTTGAGAAGGAATCTCAAGGCAGCCAGCTTGTGCTGGCAAGTAGCGTGTACGGCCCCTTTTCTGTCTATTTTTGGTTTACAGGGTGATTTCTTTCCAGTCCTGCAGCAACGTCTACTGCCGCTTCCGGTGTACCGTCCACTGGCACCCCGGTTACTCCGGGCACGGCAGCTCTTGCAAATGGCACAAGTGGTGCGGTTTCTCATCCTGGTTCAGCGCTTCCGTTCTCCTCGGGCAGTGTTCTTCCCGCACGACCCAACCTCCCTGATGATCCAGTGATCCCACACAATGGTTTTGCAACAGTCGAAGAGGGCGAAAAGGCGTTTATGCATTTGTTGAGGAAAGCAGGTGTCGACGCGGATTGGAGTTGGGACCAAACTATGAGGGCTATCATCACCGATCCTTTGTATAAAGCGCTGAATACACTCGCCGAGAAAAAAGCAGCTTGGCAAAAGGTTGGTGTTTATTCTTTTGGCATTTCTTTTCTATTCTTCATCTGTTTCTTCTGGGATGACTAACAAGTGGCGCTACAGTTTACTGACGGACTTCGTGCGAAAGAGGAAGAAGAGAGGGAAGCACGATTGTCAAAGCTACGTCCCGCCATAAGGAATATGCTTAAAGGGAATCCGAACGTCTTTCATTATACGACATTTTCTACAGCTGACAAGCACTTCTCACAACATCCGATATGGCAGCAAGCCAAGGTTGAGGCAGAGAGGAAACTTATATTCGAAGAATATGTTGCAGAACTGAAACAGCGCGAAGTAGTACGTGTCTGCCCACTTCCTGCGTTCCCAACCTCACTGATTGGATGGTGTAAATTGCTGAGGGTAGCAAGAAACTAGGGCAGCTCGAGCTCGTAGTATTTCAAAAATTGTGACCCTCTTTAAGGAGCTCGGCGTCGACGTACTTACACGTTGGCGCAAAGCACACGAGATGGTCGTCGAATCAGAAGAATGGAATAGTGATGAGGAATTGCGAAAGCTTCCTACACTTGATATTCTTTTAGCATTCGAGGACTATAGTCGAGTCAAGGAACGTGAGTTTGAAGAACAGATGCGGCGTGCTCAGGTGGAAAAGATCCGTTCGGAGAGGAAAGCGCGAGAAGCGTTCAAGGTAATTCATGCAGTCGATGATTTACGTCATGTGGATTTGTTTCAACTACCGATAGGTTCTCCTTCAAGAACTTGTAGAATCCGGCAAGGTCAAAGCGCGCTCAAAATGGCGTCAAGTCTATCCTACATTCGCTTCAGATGAGCGTTATCTTCATCTTCTCGGAAAACCCGGTTCCAACCCATTAGAATTTTTTTGGGATCTCGTCGACCAACTCGACCAGAAACTTGACGCAAAGATCGCTATAGCTGAGGAGTGCATTCGACGAGTAGAGGTGCCAAACGAGTCTCCAGAGGATGCTGCCAAGGTTACCGTAGTCACCTCGCAATCGACTCTGGAAGAATTTGTAAAAAGGGTGAGAAGGGATCCCGAGTCTGGTAGGAAGTTGGATGAAGATGACCTCCGGGAGGTGTTTCGTTGTGTGAGTACACTCTCCTCGACTGATTTCTGTGACTAAGTCATTCGTTAGTTGCACGATCAAGCTGTTAAGAAACAGCAGGAAGAGAAACGCCGCAATGAACGCAAGCAAAGACACCTCCAGGATGACTTGCGTTATGCACTCAAGAAACTTCCCGACCCCATTGATATCAACATGTCATACGAAGCTGTAGGATCATTCGTATATATGTCTGCCTTTGACTTATGCAACTTCATACTGGTTTCTAGGCTATACCCTTGATTGAACATCTTCCAGAGTTCAAGGCTATCGAAGACGAAGAGAGCCGTCGTGCTGCCTTTTTCAAGTTTGTGAAGAGGCAAAAAGAGCGTCTCCGGGAAGTTGCATCCGAAGATGGCGCTTCTACCACAAGCAGAAAGCGCAAGGAGCCACCTCGCGATATTGATAAAGATCGCGACCGAGACCGCGAACGTGACCGAGAACGGGAAAGGGATAAGGATAGGGAGCGTGACCGAGATCGTGACCGAGACCGAGACCGAGATTTGTATCGCGACAAAGGGCGAGACTACGAGCGTGACAGGGATCGTGAACGCGAAAGGGATCGTGGTGACCGTGATCGCGATCGTGACAGGGATAGGGAAATACGCAGCTCGCGGCACCATCACCGTGTCGATGATCACGAGATGTACTCTCGAGACCATCACTCGGAGCGGGAAAAAGATCGAGACCGGGACTATCGCTCCACCAAGCATCCTCGCGACGAACGAGACGGGAGGGATGACAGGCGGCGTCCTCGTCGAAGCTCAAGAGACCGTTATGGACGTGTTTACGATGAGGCACCGCCTTACGGGAACGAAGAAGAAGACGGGGATAAGGCAAGAGAGAAACGCGAGCGAAGCAGAGAGGTGGGACGCGAAAAACACGAAGACAGAGGGTATGGCGAAAGGGCCGAAAAGGTACGTTGATTTGAAGGTTTCGAGAACTCGGCACTGAGTTACATCATAGCGGGCAAGATATGATCCCGAAGTTGACGAATCGAGGGATAACAAGACAGATAAACCGCGAAGGGCCGAGACTCCAGAGGAAGGAGAGATATGATGTTCGCTATTCATGGTCTCGTTTTATTCGGATGCTTACTGGTTTCGCGTTATCACATTTTTTCGTTCAATAGTCCGAACCATGTCGGCGAAAACCCTGCTCATCTTTCGTGGCCTAAAATCGGACTCAGTGAAGTGCTGGAGGTATGCTTGTAAGTTAGACTTCGGCTCCTGCCACAGCCTCCACTGTGATAATGCAAATACCGTTTGCAGCACGTACGTCGGTTTACACGTGTAGTGAGCCAACTAGATCCTTTCTAGCCCATTTTCCTTCTTTTGCTGGTAAAGTCGGCCGATCTCGTAAGAACTAGGGTGCTACGTATTTCATGGTACGCGTCGACTCTGCGAAGCCAGCAAGTGTTATTGGACGTATTGATAAATCGCTAGTGCCTATGGTGTGATACAGTTGCCCACATTTCAGATAGGGTAAACTTCTGACTAAACTGAGACTGTCTCAAGGTGTTCATCTATGGCTACAGTGAGTGAATGATTGGCACTCTTGTACAAGGGTGCTTTGAACAACAGGTTCCACCATGTACGAGGGAAGCTGGACAGCCAATTGATTCCACATAGAAATCGAGTGTTCTGCTACGCAATGACATGTCATGATGGTGACAATGGGAGGTTTGTAAACTGTATAGGTCCGATGCGCAGACGGGTGTATGGATGCTTGTTCTTGATGGTCTTTTGATAACCTTTTCTCCGTTTCTTCTTCACGACCACTTCCATTTTCCCTTTGGTATGTTCAATCACGGTTGCCTCTAGTTTGAGGTGGTTGCGCGGAATAAGTGGGTCACCGCGAAGGGTGTATTCACGCGACCCAATCTCATGTATGTCGCGGAGATGGAGTATGTCACCAACACGGACATCCTTGAGGTGAGGAACGGTGAGGACATCGCGTGGAGTCAAAATATACTTTCTCCCAACTACAGAAGCGATGACATATTGAGACGGCTGGGAACGAATGAGGTTCAGTGCGGCAGTGGTAGAGTTTGGTGCAACTGAAAGGAGACATTCAATACGAGGAGAACGGTTAATTGTCTGTGCCCACCTCTGCCCAGCGTTCGAGAAAGCCAACTCGCCATGACCGACGCGGCAAAGAACGGCAACCAATTCTCCCACTCGGCATCTGGCGCCGACAGAATATTTCAATCGGCGATACAAATTTGTAGTTTTTGGTGTTCATCCGACAATTCCCTACTTCTCATCCTCACCTTTGCCTCTCCCGGACAATGCACAGAATCGCCCTACGAAACTCGGCCCGCAAGGTCGCTTTGGCAGCTGCTCCCAGAGTTTGTTCTTCATTATTCTCCATTTTCTCCGTGTATGAAAACCGTTTTTATCCCAACAGAACAGCGCGCTTCCTTCGCGCACATATGCTACTGCCAAGCCTGGTTTGTTCTTTTCTGTCTTCTCAGTACAGCTTGCTTACTTGTGCCTTGTCTCATTTCTCATCCAATCTGCTACTTTGCAGCTGCGTCCGAGGTTTCTTCGATATTGGAGTCCCGCATCTCCGGCACGTCGGTCGGCGGAAATGTCGAGGAGACCGGTCGTGTTTTGAGTGCGTTGGTTATCATGCCCTGACTAGGCACTGCTTTGACGTGTCTCTCTAGGTGTCGGTGACGGTATCGGACGTGTCTATGGTCTTAAGAATGTGCAAGGTGCGGTATTTCTCATGCTACTCAAACTTTTGAATAATCGTCATTTGCAGCCGAGGAGATGGTGGAATTCTCTTCTGGTGTTCGTGGAATGTGTTTGAACTTGGAGGCCGACAATGTCGGTGTCTCTATTTTCGGTAACGACCGTCTCATCAAGGAGGGCGACACCGTCAAGCGTACTGGTCAAATCGTCGATGTTCCTGTTGGCCCCGGTCTTCTTGGTCGTGTTGTAGATGCTCTCGGCAACCCAATTGATGGCAAGGGTCCTATTCAAGCCGCAGAGCGTCGCCGTGCTTCAGTCAAGGCACCCGGTATCCTTCCCCGTCGTTCCGTCAACCAACCTATGATGACTGGTCTCAAGCCAATCGACGCCATGGTTCCTATTGGTCGTGGTCAGCGTGAGCTCATTATTGGTGATCGTCAAACTGGCAAAACTGCAGTCGCTATCGATACCATCCTCAACCAGAGACGGTGGAATGATGGCAAGGACGAAGTAAAGAAACTCTACTGCGTCTATGTTGCTGTTGGCCAAAAGCGTTCTACCGTTGCTCAACTTGTCAAGACCCTTGAAGAGAATGACGCTATGAAATACTCTATTATTGTTGCTGCCACCGCATCCGAAGCTGCTCCCTTGCAGTATCTCGCTCCATTCTCTGGCTGTGCCATGGGTGAATGGTTCCGTGACAATGGCAAACACGGTGAGTCAACTTTTCGAGCATGGTGGAATTGCTGACATGATTGCATAGCCCTCATTATTTATGATGACTTGTCCAAGCAGGCAGTTGCCTACCGTCAAATGTCCCTTCTTCTCCGCCGTCCCCCTGGTCGTGAAGCTTACCCTGGTGATGTCTTCTACCTCCACTCCCGTCTCCTCGAGCGTGCCGCAAAGATGAGCGACAAGTTTGGTGGTGGATCTTTGACTGCGCTCCCTATCATTGAGACCCAGGGTGGTGATGTCTCTGCATACATTCCTACTAACGTTGGTACCTCGAATTATACCCTTTGAATGGACCCTAATTTTCGCTTACAGGTTATTTCTATCACCGATGGTCAAATCTTCTTGGAGGCCGAACTCTTCTTCCGCGGTGTTCGTCCTGCCATCAATGTTGGTCTTTCTGTATCTCGTGTGGGCTCTGCTGCTCAGACGTAAGTATATGGTTTCCATGTTTCAACGTGTCTTACCAGTCTATTCCCTGACAGCAAGATCATGAAGAAGTTTGCCGGTTCGCTCAAGCTCTACCTTGCCCAATACCGTGAAGTTGCTGCCTTTGCCCAGTTCGGTTCTGATCTGGATGCTTCTACTCGCTTCTTGTTGAGCCGTGGTTCTCGGTTGACCGAGCTTCTTAGTATGTATTTTGTTCTGTTACAATTTTTTTTGTATTCACGATCGTTTCAGAGCAAGGTCAATATCAACCTCTTCCGATGGAGATGCAAGTACCCATCATTTATGCTGGTGTCAACGGTCTGGTATGTCGGTTGGCGTGTATTAGCATTCAATTTCTGATTGCTTTCTTAGCTCGATTCCATTCCCGTCGAAAAGATCACCCAATGGGAAGCCGAGTTCAGGTCACATCTGACTAGCGCTCAAGCACCTCTTCTTGAGGAGATCTCGGCAGGCAATGTTACACCCGAACTAGAAGCTAAAATTAAGAAGGTCGTTGAAGACCATGTTTCTTCCTTTACCTCATAGAGTGATTTCCCAATGGTACACCGCTGTGGTGTGGGGGCACATTGACATAAAAGTACTTGCTTGCACTGTAGTCGTCATGTCCTTTTTATACCTTGGCGAATGCTATCATTATTCCGCAGCATGACACGACCTGCAGGAATCGTGTCCGATCTCCGTTCGGTCTGCACACTTGCATTGCAGTTGCATTTGCATTTGCAGTTGAAAATGACACATTTTGAAATTTCCACAAGACACTTTTATCACAACGCTAGGACATGGAGGCACCTGGTTCCATGCATAGGTGCATAACGATATTGTACTGAAAGGAACATATTGCGCGATTCAGTCTAGAACGTCCGTTTCGTCTTCATCCTCGTAGAACTGGTTTTCTTCCTCATCCATAGACTCCTTCAACTACGCAGGGTGTCAATCAAGCCCATAAATCCATGATGACAAACCCACCATCTCCAAAAGTTCGTGGCATTCGTTCAAATGCGCCATGACGATGCCCTGACCTTCTGGGACGCTGCCGTCGTGACCAACAAACTTGCCGTCCTTGCGCATAGAGTCAATTTGATGCAGCGCTAGCTGATACTAAAGGAGTGCGTGAGGACGCCTCTCGCATGGCACGTGCAAGAGGGCGTACAGGGTAGAGGTCGCGTGGGCTGAATGGTCCTCCGTGCTTGTAAACTTCATTGAGACATTTCTTGACCGTCGAGAGCTTGTTCGCCTGGGAAGGGATGAGTGACGACTGTGTGAGAAAGGGGTGGGACAGTCATACTATAGGCATCAACTCCTCCGATACGGGCTCGGACGAGGAGAGCAGTCGATAGATGAGGCCATAACATCGTCTCAAGAGATAGAGCAAAACCTGGGTACCGAAAATGTATCACAAAGGTGAGAGGAAAGAGGGAAAGATTTACGTATTGCCCTGGCGGACGATTTCCGTCAGCGTCCACAAACTTTCCGTCGATTCTCATCTTGTCAATTTCTTGGAGACTCAGGGAATAACCGTACAAGTCAGTTTCGCGCAGGCTCCATCTGTGGGTGAGGACGAGATTCTCGAGTTCGGAGCAAAGCTGACTGAGGCGATCGTGTATGGGTTTGAGCGAACTAGCGACGTTCTTGGATTCGTCTTGGGCCTTGATCTGTTGCAAAATGTCGAAGCAATCTTCCAGGAGCGATGTACACACGGCCTGTGAAGCAGGCACGATACCCCCCGGACCGAGGAATTTGCCATCGACTCGCTTCCTATATAGAAGAGGTTGACAATTCAAACATTGTCTTGGCGAAACAAAATGAACAGGGTACTCAACGAGTCTATCTTGCGGAGTTCTTCCGCCAGAGGTTTGAGCTCGGCTTTGTGTGACCCTTCCTTGGCAGCCATGGCTACTAATTGTCGCCGGACAGTGATGAGACGATCGTGGATGGGAATAAGCTCGACGGAGATTTCAGACAAGGAGTCTTGTAGAGAGCGGACGATGGCATCTATGGAAACGCAAAGCAAGGTAATGGGTGGCTTAAATGGTGTGAACCAAGAATAGGAAAGGAGGTGACGTACCACATTCGTTGAGTTGCCGTTCTAGCAATTTCGTCATGGCCTCTGGATGCTTTCCGCTCTCGGCGTCGTGTTGGACGATGGAGCGTAATTCACCTAATCGGCGGTGGAATGGGCCGAGATCGGGCTCGTTGTAATGACCTGATTCCTCCATATGGGTGATAATTTGCTGAAGAAAGGAGGGGATGGCATCAGTATGTGTCTACATGATGGATATTGGGACAATGACAAGAGCGTGATATCTGCTTGAAAGGGGTCAGGACTAGCAACCGCTGTGTGAACCATCGTCGGAGGGGCTTGCCGACGATGGAAGACAAGGGGGCTCTTTTATGTGAGCCACTGATGGGCAATGAGCACTAACCCGCATGGAGGCTAATTGGGAATACACGGCCGGACACTCCTTTGTGCGGCCGAGCGTGAGATAGCAAAGAGAGAGAAGAGTGAACACATCTGCAAGCGTTGTGTCTACACGATTGTTGTAGGTGGTGTTATCGTCGCGAATATCGTTCAATTTGGTGACTGATTAGAAGCATTAGCACAAGGAAGATGTAAGGAACAAGATAGACCTTGTTTTACGACTGCTTGGTATAAAGAGTTCACTTCTGATGGCTTTATGAAGTCGGCGCGGTCCCTCTTGAGGGCGGTGAGCCGGTTCCGGATGCTGGTGCCAGGGTAAATCCGACACCAATGGCAAATAAGACGGTGACTCACTTTATCACTGCCTCGAGGATGGGCAATTCTGGTTGTATAAATCAGATTAGGATCGCTTTAGACGCTGATTTCTTTACCCTCTTGTGCTACCGGAGGAGCCATCGCGAGTAGTCAGAGCTTGAAGAGACCCGCTAAATGATCAGAAAAGGCAAGCTCGCATCTTTCTCACGGTTCCCGACCACGCCTATTTAGTCGCGTCCAGTCCCAACCGTGACCTCTGCTCGTTCTCCTCCTCCCCCATCACATCCGACCAACACAATGGACAAGATCAAAGAGGTAGCTCATCTAGACAGCCCATTAGCCAATTATTAACATTGTTTAGAAAATGAACTCGCTCCGCGTCGAGGCAGACAATGCCGTCGCCCGCGCTGAGACAGCAGAAGCCAAGAACAAGCAGTATGAACAGGAGATCCTCGCAAAGGACCAGTCCATTACCTCTCTCAACGTGCAGATCACGCGCCTCGAGAACGAACTCCAGGAGGCTGAGGAGAAGCTCGCTGCGGCCAAGTCTGCCCAAGAAGACGGCGAACACTCAAAGACAACAAACGATAGTCTGGCACGAAAGATTGTGCTCCTAGAGGAGGAACTGGATGCAGCTGAGAAGAACGTCAAGGAGACAACAGAAAAGTGTGTCATGTCTGCCACTTGATATCGCCCCATCTGATGCTGATCGCACGTCTAGACTGCGTCAGGTGGATGTCAAGGCTGAACACTTTGAACGTCAGGTCCAGCGCGCAGAGCAGGAGCGTGACCAGTGGGAGCAAAAGTACGAGGTACGGTTCTTTGGATCCTGATACCATTGCATCGTGTCTCATCCTCTTATAGGAGGCGCTTACCAAGTACAAGGCCTCGCAGACTGAACTGGACGATCTCTTGAAGAACATGGAAAGCCTCTGAACGAGTCTTGTCTCTGTCTCGCATCTACTTGTCTCGCCCCCTTGAGAACCTACAGTTTGGTCATCTGTTGCGATCTCACAGTTTGTACACCTATCCTTTCCATCCCTTTACACCCTCCTTAACTTACTTTTGTGGAATTAACAAATAAAAGCCGTATTCTTTGGAGAGCCGCTCGAACATTGCATATGTCATCACTCGAATTTACACATTGCCGCCATGGCACATTACCACAGATGAATACGCGATGATGGACACTTTGGAGGTTGAGCTCCATGAGGTTGGAATGCAACTAGAACTACTCTTCACAGAAATTCAGGGAAACGGAATTGACGCAGTGACGTTCGTCAGCTACCATCGATTGTTAGTTGTGCGTCAAAACGTAAATGATGGATCGTACTCGGAGTACCGAACCCTTCCCCTTTGAAAACATGTCCCAAATGACCACCACAGGCTGTACAGGTGATTTCTGTCCTGACCATACCCCATGAGTTGTCCTCATGTCGGCTCACAGCCCCAGGAATGGCTATGAATTGCAGTAAGCGGCTAGAGACAAACAAGCGGTAGCAAGTGTTACCATCGAAGAAGGCGGGCCATCCACAACCGCTCTTGAACTTGGTAGTGCTCTTGTAAAGGGGTGTCCCACATCCGGCACAGGTGTAGACCCCTTCCTCACTGTGCTTATCATATCTACCAGTTCCTGCAGGTTCGGTTCCTTTCTGACGTAGGATCCTGAACTGTACATCTTGAATGCAGCTCAATCCCTCACTCGCATGCTCGTACACACCTGCTCAGGAGTGAGTATCGCACGCCAATCGGATTCGGATTTCGTCTTTGATTCGACCATTATCGCCGTGGAGTGGAAAAGCGGACGATAACCAGTGAGGTGGTGGTGTCTGGGCAAGCAGCGTGTGACGCGTATGCGCCAGGGAAAGACTTGCATCATCATGCTGGGCAGATGCTCAGCCCCGTCAAGTCCCAAAAAGGCAGGTAGTGTTTACTGGCCATTCTTCACAGTTTTTGCGAGAAATATGCCCTCGTTGGGGGAAAGGAAATCATGTAAGTGTGACCATGTTCCATCGTGTCACCACTGCTACGAAAGGTATGTTTATTCGTATGCGGTCATTCGACTGTCTGGTCACGGTAACCTTGTAATCAGCCAGCTGTGCCGAGTCTTTTTTGGGCAGAGTCGTCAGGACGATGCTATCGCACTTCACCCAGTGGTCCACCGTACCTATTCCACTAATCTAATGTCGGACATGCTCGGTGGCCGCGTACTAATAACAGCCTCTGCACTCACCGAGTGACGGGTGATCCCGTTTTCAACTAATGCAAGAACCCGATTCGGTGAGTGTTACAGCAGTAAAGCCCGACAGTATAATTTGTAGAGCATTATATTCGGTGCACAGTCGCTGATTCATTCACTGCCTATGGTTTATCCGATACGACGGGTATTAAATATCAGCGACACGACCTGGTCGAGTCGGACATGATTGAGTCTGACCCTGCGGAGTGATTTCCGAAACTCGGGAGTAGGTCATTTTGATTTCTAAGATGCTGGTTATCAGGGGCCGATCAAACTTCTCACCAATGCCGGTGTTCTATCAAGTACTGATACTGATCTCCAGGAAGACCAGTATAAAAAGGGAGTATCACCTAGCATCAGTACAATCGACATCATGCCACTGACCGACAAGCAGCGAGACGCGAGAGCAAGAGAGCGCGCCCTCTTCGAAGGCGCACCATTCCCCCTGGGCAAGACCGAGTCCTTTGAAGAGCGCGCTCGACACCCCAACCCTGCCGATGTACCAACAGATGTGACATTTCGTGTCGAGATCGCCCCTCCCACCCCTCACCCACATCCCCTGCTTGACACCGGTGCACTCAAGACACCAGAACGCGTCCCCGTCTATTTCTACACCCTTCGCGATGGACTCACCGAATCAGAGGTCGCTGACACACGCGTCATCATCTTCATCCATGGTGGAGCAAACGTCCTTGGCCATCCCACCCATGGACCATTCCTCTGCTTTTATTCCCAGTTACTCCGTGCCTTTGCTTCGCACTCTGGCAGTGCGAGCAAATGTGTGCTCATCGCACCTAGCTACCGTCTTGCGACAGTCCCCGAGAACACATTTCCCGCTGCATTGCAAGATCTCGTGGCAGTCTACGACCACGTGCTCAGCAAGGGATACAAAGCATCCAACATCGTGATTGCGGGAGACAGCGCTGGGGGAAACCACGGTTGGCCTGATCCCTCTCTCTCGCAGGCACACTGACAGACGTCGTACAGCGATCGTTTTGACCCATCTCATCTTGCAGTCCGATCGACCGCCACCTCACGGCATTGTCCCCATTGCACCCATGTCGATCCAGACATTTGATGGGATGAGCGAGCGTGCCAAGTCTCATTCCGGGACTGACATCCTCACCCTGCGCACGATGGAGCGATCCTGGAACGCGTATGTGGGTGATACAGGCGTTGCGCTGACAGATCCACTGGTATCGGGTGCTTATATTCCCTTCACGGCCTCTTGGCCCAAGGTGCTGATTTTGGTTGGGTCGGGGGATGTGTTGATCGATGCGGTGCACGAGATAAAGAAGCGGCTCTCGGCCCTGGAGCGTCCGGTCGAGCTCGTCGAATATGATGAACGTCCGCACGGGTGGTGGGTTATGCCAGACGCTTTTCTAGAGGATAGCGAGGATGCGGCGCGGAGAATTGCCCGATTTCTTCTCTGATCACCGTTTGCATCGTAGAGAACAGCATCAATAGAGCATTGCGTATGTCATCTAAATAATTTTAGCGGATCGGATTTTTTCCTGCCTCTGCCACCCTTTCCGCCTCTACCTCTGCCTCCTCGTCCGCGATGCCCACCAGATGTTTTTCTGAACGGAGAAAATCCAGCCTTGGGTTGGGAAGGATCCGACGCTGGAAAGTCCCCTTCTTGGGTTCCAGCAACAGGTGCTATACGGGGTAGGAGATACTTTGGTATATGTTTCATATGTGCCTGGACTCTCGTGGGATGCAACGGCTTGTCGTGTCGAAGGTACTCCAGATCCAGTGGGTTATCTTCAAAGTGCGCCTGCAGCGAGTGAACATTGTGGCAACATTGTACAAAACATGTATCCGTACCTTTAGTTTTTCAGAATTGAGGATCTCTGTCTTGAGCTCCTTTATCCGCGCTTCCTTGATAGCACTCCGGGTGACAGCGCGCAGCGCGTCTTCCATCCTATATCTAAACGCCTCCACTTGTTGCATATCAAACTGATATTCCTTGATTGGATTGCCTCTAGCAGACTGCTCTTTCTCGATCTTGGAAAGCACTGCCTCGTCGTTTTTGGAGCTCTCGAGGCAACCCACCACCTTGTTTTTTCCCCATTCGTCCGTGGGCACCACATAGGAAAGTGACATCCCTGTACGTCCTGCACGGGCTGTTCGCCCAACGCGGTGTGTATACGATCTCGAAGAGGATGGGAGATCAAAGTTGACCACACAAGCGACGTCCACAAAGTCAACACCACGCGTGACACCGTATTCCTTGTCCGATGGTTTCTTTTTCTTGCGCTTCAGCGACTTGGATGGCCTTCCTTGTGGTGAAGAGGAGCGCTGACGTTTTTGTGATGTAGCGTTTGATGCAGAAGACTTCGACGCCGAGGTCGAAGGTTTAGGGGTCTCTGAGGAATCATATAGTGATGTCTGTAGGCGAACGAGGTTGACTGACCATCCTCTTCCTGAGCGGGGTTCTCTCGCACTCCTTCGTCCTCTTGTTCATCGTCGCTGTCGTTTTCAGTTTTCCCACCGCTCTCGTCCGTCGCGATAATATAGTCGTAAACACCCTTGTTAAATTCTTGAACGGTGTGATACCTGGCACAGATATAAGTGGAAACACAGAACGTCTAGAGAAATACTTGCCTGGAGTTCAACGGTAGTTCCGAGTTCAAAACGCAACTCTTGATCGAGAACTGCTCTAAAAAGAGCTTGAGACGATAACAACGGTCCACGTCGTTGACAAAAAGTATACATTTGCCTTTGATGAGGCGAAGTTTTAAGATGACGTAGGTGAGGAGAAATTTGTCCACTTCAGAGCACCTTCGATCGTAGTGTAAGTAGTGGAGATAAAAGCAGACGGTCGGTCGACGTACTTTACAAAATATTGAGTCAGCAGGGATTCGTCATCGTCACCATCTTCTAGCTTCAGGATCGCCTAGGTGAAGGATAGGTGAAAGGCTGCAGGGCCGAGACACGGGTAGAATTTACAGGATTGCGCAGCACGAGACCTTTCAAGGTCACCACATCGTCTGTCATCGTAGCACTCATCAAGAACGACTGGTAAACAGTGGGTAGATAGCCTCCTCCGAAAATTTGGCGGACGTCTTCATCGTGACCATACGATAATATGAGATCTGCCTCATCAATAACCAATGACTCGAGTGAAGACAGGGTGATTGTCTATGAATGCGTGAGCTGTGAATGTTGGGGTAACACCCAACACACCTTTGATTGAATGAGTCCTAGTACACGAGATGGCGTTGCGATGACAATGTCGGGCTTGTCTGCTAATATGGAACTGTGGCAACATATGAGGAAAACACGAACCCAGAGGACGGTTGATCGCACCGCTGGACGTGAGATGCAGCACCACTCGCAACGTTTGATAGTACAACCTCCTTGTCGCAATACGTCACGAGGCTCTGTAAACAAGAGTAGACTTGTTCGGAAAGCTCTCTTGTGGGGACGAGGATTAGGGCTCTAGTGAGTCGGTATGAGGGGTCGACAGTCGACAACGACTAGAGAATGACGTCTCCGTCAAAGTATACGAACATGTCCACGTTATACATACGGATTTTGCGGCCAAGATTTTTTGCAGGATCGGGATACAGTATGCGACTGTTTTTCCGCTTCCAGTACGCGCCCTTGCAAGTATGTCTCGGTTTTCGAGTGCGATCGGAATGGCCTTTGTCTGCACCAGAGTAGGCCTCGCAAAACCCATGTCTGCGAGGGCCCGCAAGATGCGTGAATCAAGCAGATGGGCAAAGGTGGAAAAGGTTGCCTTTGTATCCGTCAAACGAGCATCTACCATGATGGTAGTAAATACTGTAGATGACTTGGCTGCTTTTGGAAAGACGATATTACACTAGTACAGTACTCATCAAGCTTCAAGACCAAGGCCAACTGACTACGACAATGTCCACGATCAAGACTCACGAGGAAGACGAGCCGGCGAGTTTTGGCGAGTTTTGTGGGATGTGCGTCCACTTTCTGCTTATTGCTTGACGGACGCTGAGCTTCCAAAGTTGTCGGAGACAGGTTTCCAGATATACTTGTCCCACTTGCAATCTCTTTTACTGCAGCCTGGGTTGTTTTCGTTCAGAAGTACGTGCCCTGGTTTATATATCGCTTGCTCGCAATGACAGCGGGAAAGTCACACTCACAATGCTCCGAAACCTTTTATCGGAAAGAGATCGAAACGGGCATAAAAACGGGCACCTCAAAGTCGGAAGATAGAAATAAGATGCTTGAATTGCTCAAACGGATACAGGACGAGAATACAGCGGACGAAGTTGCACTCTTCCATCTTTCCGATGAAGAAACTGAGGAAGACAGTCTTGTACGCCGTCTTTCTGGGATAGATATATGTGAGCCATACTGTTACCCTTCCTTACAAGAGATTCATTGTCTCGCAGCTTCTGCGTCGACGAGTGATATACTTCAAGTATTGAACGAGAAGGAGAAGGATACTTTTTTCGCCGCACTCAGGGATCCATCGAGTGGGTTGGTGCAGGAACTTCTGAGAAGTACGGAACTAGAATATACAAGACGGTTACCGTGGTGGGAGGCACCTGCCGATGAGGGCCCATCGCTGCCTTCATCGGGCATACCGTATGGTGCAAGACCTGACTTGATAGAGATGCCTGATAATCTAGTCAAACAAACTTCTCGGCAGATACCTCTACTGTACAACGTTTTTGTGGTTCTGTAAGTGTTTCTTTTCACTCGTTCCCTAAACTTACCTGATGCGAGGTCTTAGTCTTGCGTATGCCTTTGTCACTCGACATTTATCAATATCTCCCTTGAGTTCGGCTGCAAATGACGCTGTAGATTTGCACCAGGCGCGCGAGATGTTGCTGCAATCCGTCCCATTTCTCAAGGATCGCAAGTCCAAATTGCTGTACTTGTCCCTGAACGATGCGGTAATCTCATTTTGGTCGCGCGTTCACTCAGTAAGTTGGCGATTATGTTAGGTCATGTTAAGTATCATTTATGCAAAACAGGGAACAATAGATAAGAGGGCGATGCTTGTACTGCTGGACGATGTTGAAAGACTTGTGCGACCTCGAAGGATCATCGCTGCGGAACGTTTCTCATTAGAAGAGAATGAAGACGCAATGGCAAATCACCCCTTCTCCACGATCATGATGGCAATATCCGACATGAGCTCACTATTCGGCATTCCCGTCAACTCTTCCACTGCTGTACGCCAAAGCAACCACGTCGTGATGAAGTTAACGTTTTACCTTGCCTACGTTTTGTCGACCCCTTCTTCTCAATTGCACGCTCTTGCAGACAAAGTCCATTCATTTTCAGAGAAGATGGCTAGAGAAGCACACTAGTTACGGCACGAGTACTTGATCGGTAGGTTCAGAACGTTCTTAAAGTAATTGATGACGAGCAATTTATCAATACCACAGCACTCTGTAGACGATGAATCAGATGAATCATAAGCATCAAGAGATCTAGGAGTGCTAGTCATGCGCTTGATCCGTCACTCATCGCTTTGCGTGTCTCGAGTTTGGTTCCTCTACCGCCCTCCGGATTTCACAACATACGAGCTGGAACAAACCGAATTCTTCGATTGCTTTTGGTGGCCCCTACAACACGATTTCTGACCGCAAGCAAATCGGGTCACTGCCTCTGTCCGAGGACAGATCCACACATTTGCTTGAATCACACAGGTGAATCTATCACGCCGATTACGCGCGGTCATTGACTGAGCCCAACTGGCCCGTGACCGTCCTCGTCAAACAAGTTTGACAGCTCAACTCGTGTGGTATTTTGACGTGTCCCGTCATTCTGGGCTGCTCATCTAGGAAGGGTAGGAACACTTGATCCCAATGCCAGAGTGGGACAATAGACGTTGAGACGCAGTCCCTTCATTACCTTACTCCGACAACCAATCCAGGCAATTCGCCACATGGAGGAATACCCGAAGCATCCTTTTAGTAAACCGGGCAAATGTGCTACGATATTCTTAGAGACTGCCTTGATCCTCGGAAGTATGTCACTGAGCCAGTTCTCAAATGGCATGTACTGTCCACTAGTAGTAGTACTGTGGAATGTTTTCGTAGAGAGTCTACTAGAGCTATGGTACCTCCGAGGGTTCCGTTAGTAGCGGCTTCCATCAGACCAAACGGATCATCCAGTCTTCTTCCTTCCATCCGCTGGTTTTCTGTTCAGAATGTACGTTGTGGCCCATTTTTTGGACTTGGTCGCTGTGCCTCGTTTCTTTCTGCAGGTGTATCGCTTTGACTGGGAGGGTACCATCGATACAATGATGGCCGATATTATGTACCACTGAGGACCCTCACAGTTGATCTCCCACAGACATCCTTATAAACGATGCTGCTCATCCACTTGGAAGCGCTCGTCTTTTCCCCTCTCCATGTCTTCTGCTTCAGATTGTGGTAATGGTGGTGGTGCAGATACATACACCAGTCTGCGGATAGCATCCATCTTTATCATCCTTGTGACCTCCGCCACGGGCACATTCTTCCCCGTCCTTGCAAAAAAGTCCAAGTGGTTGAGAGTACCAACCAGCGTCTTTGAGTGGGTCTATCCCTTCTCTGCCTATGTGATGCTAATCCAGCGCATAGTTTTGCCAAATATTTTGGCTCTGGCGTGATCGTAAGTCCCAAACACCAAAAAGGGGGAACCGTTGCTTATCTGGTGCAGATCGCAACTGCATTCATTCATTTATTGAGCTCTGGTATAAACGAACTCGCGTCACCATGCCTGTCTGCTGCATGGCAGCAATATGTGCGTCCAAACTATTCGTCCGCTAAATCCTATTGACAATTTCCCATCAGCCCTACTCCCTTGCACTCGCAATGCTCAGCCTCTTTGGTATCTTCATCGTTGAACTCATCGCCTTTCGTGTGGGCACCGCCAAGCTTGCTGCATTGGGAATGAAGCACGGTACGTCCGTCATATTCTAAAGCTCGATTGCTATTGACCATCATAGATCCCCACGGACACGGGATCGGATCTCATGCTGCTCACGGTCCAGAGGGCACATACGAGGACGACAGATCCGCGACAGACCCAGAGTTGGCTAAAGAACCCTATGATGACTCTGCGGTCGCACAGGTCATTGGCGTATTCATCTTGGAATTTGGCGTATTGCTACACAGGTTAGCTTTCCCTTCTTCCTGCGGTTAGTCGAGTGCTCACGACTATCAGTCTCCTCATCGGGATGACACTTGCTGTAGACCCAGATTTCAAAATTCTTTTCATTGTCATTATTTTTCATCGTGAGTGATGCTTCGAGATCGCGAGGGGATCTGCTTGACAATACCCCAAGAAACATTTGAAGGTCTAGGTATCGGCTCCCGACTGGCGTATATGCGACTGCCACCAAAGTACAACTTTGTTCCCTTTTGCGCCGCCCTTTTATATGCCATCACAACGCCAGTGGGAATTGCGGTAGGCCTCGGCATACGTAATACCTACAATCCAAACAGCACAACTGCGTCCATCGTCAGCGGTGTAATGGACTCTTTGAGTGCGGGTATCCTGCTCTACACGGGTTTAGTGGAGGTAAGCATGTATCGCTATTTCGCCCTTGAGATCATGGCTTGACTCGTTGTAGCTCATGGCACACGAATTTATATTCAGCAAAGATATGAACAAGGCTTCTCTCGGGAAGCTTGTATATGCATTGTCCTGCATGTTATTGGGTACTGCCATTATGGCGTTGCTCGGACGCTGGGCATGACCGTGTGCTCTATAGGTGTGGCTTGTCGTGTTGTACAAGGACGATGCGAACTGACTAGATTGTTTGTGCTAGCTATCAAGTCGACACGAAAAAAAAACGTTTCGTGGAATAGAGCAGAAACGCAAGTGTATAAAATCTGTTGCAATGATTGGCACGTTGACCGCATGGTCTTGGTTGGACTACATGAATGTACATCGTAATATTACCTTGCTCTCACTTTTGCTTCTAGTTACCCCTACTATAAAATACAAACCCACGCCGCTACGGAGACAATCCGTTTTGTCCCCCAGTGGTAATGAGTAAACCTAGGGTTGGCTAGTTTGGATGCGTATATTCTGGTTTACCACATCCTCACTGATTTCGAATACAAACACGCACACTACGTGTATACCACCACATGAAAGGGTACAACATATCCACTGTTCTCCTACTTTCTCGGAAATCGCCAAATGACGTCCCGTTCATTGACGACCAGCGCCTCGGCTTCTCCGTCAGAGAGTTCATGTCCAAAATATAACCCTGTGGTATCAAGAATTTTTATCGGGATATCCTCAGTAAGTCTATGTTGACTCGAAGCCGCAAATGATTAATGCGAGCCTGTGTATGGTCACCGAAACCTGACGGATGTGCAGAGGGGAAAGAACTGACTGTAGCGGAACGATCGGCCCGCTAATTTCAAATATTGACCCCTCTTCTGAGCATGCCATTCGAAAGAGAAAACGCGGGGAAGACAGCAAGGTCATTTCGACCACAGACGCTCTTGTAGATGA
Organism: Xerocomus spinulosus; assembly: GCA_038094075.1. NCBI lineage: Eukaryota > Fungi > Basidiomycota > Agaricomycetes > Boletales > Boletaceae > Xerocomus > Xerocomus spinulosus. The sequence goes on along the minus strand of JBBPTN010000060.1, from coordinate 19,631 downwards.
GTCCCCTCCAAGTCTGTCTCAACTCATGAATCAGTTGAGATTGCAATTCTCCATCTCATGAACGAATATTCTTTTAGTCTGAGCTCATTGCTGCAGGTTCTTCAGGGTGCGTCCAATATTTGTTTTACCAGAGCCAGTTTTGACTGTATTCTCACTCTATAGACCAGGGCCTTTTCGGGTATCAAGTATAGACAGATCGCTTCGTTTGTGGGACTCGACCCTGCTATGCGTCTACTCGACATTGGGACCTTTGGGCTTTATCGCTCCCGCATTCCAACCGACATTTTTATATCTATCATCGCAGACATGGACCTCATGCCGATGCAATTCGGGTCCCCTCTCCAGCACTCAACCGAGGAGGCAACATCCCGCTTCCTATCTCCAGTTTGGATAAACTCGTTTTTTCTCATGCCATTGCCACAGATCTTCAACCACCTAGTCGCAATGTTTGGTTTCACTTTCAGAAACCTACCAGGGTAGTGTCGCATCACCATAAATCGTAGAATTGAGCCCTCATGGCCTTTGGTGCCTTCCCAATTCTCATCATGATCAGGCTCAGAAGCAGGGGTGATGCAGAGCGTTTGGATGCCATTGCCCAGGTTATTGCTGAGTGTGATGGTGAGTTCTCAAAGTCAAAGTTGGTCCCAAATTGAGGCATGTGGTGGGTGCGCCCAAATATGGAAATAGTTTCCCGTCAGTCATGTTCCCGTGTGTGAACGAAACCTTGTCAAGTAAAGGTGGACAATGTCGACCAACATCGCGTCTGATCTCTCTTCGCTGCTCAACTCTTCAAAGGCACTCAACACTCATCTCTCGCGACCTGACCTCCCTTCTGTCAACCTCACTCTCGACCAGATCGAGGCTCAGTCCCGGAGACTCGTTTCGCGACAGCCAAGTGCACCGACAGACACTGACAGAGCGTGAGCTACACGACACGACTATCTACAGTCTTACTCACGTACCCGTTCATTTAGTAACTATTTGTTGGCACAAGCACACGTCGATGCACCCGCGTTGGCCAGTTCGATCGCACATCTAAATACTTCTACGACATTTTCTCCGCTCCAACCCCTCCAAGACACTGATGTCGCGGGATACCTTCGTCATGCACACGAACAGAATCTCATTTCCACAATCGAGGAAGGCAGAAGAGAGACCCAAGAAGATTTTTATCGGCTTCTTCAAGATCGCAGCAGGAAGGATTGGGAGGCAAAGAAAAGACGCGTGTTCGAGGAACTCGGTGGTCGCACGGGTAGCGATAACAAGGCACTGGCTGAGATGAAGAAGAGCTTTCATGCAAAGGGAAGTCTTGCTGTAAGTGATGCTCCCGCATGCGCTGTTTCATTTTTGAGACCTCTGCTGGGTAGGCAAGCACCGGTCCCAGCTTGACGCTGCAAATGCAAAGCAAGATGATGGCATACGACCGTGCAGTCGGCGAACTGAATGCAGCTAGGTCACGAGGAATCTCGTGCCCAATCATTCATCTCCTCATGCAGGCTGCTGCAAGCCTCAACGCAGAGGTAGGCCTAGTTTCAATGCCTTCTGCTTTCGTTCTTTGACGTTTGCACTTCTCGCAGGCAGCGTCTCCTCAGATACTGTTCAACCTGCAGGTCCTTGCAAAAATCACTGGCGAACCTCCTGCCCTTCCCCCTGTCGAGCATGCGGGCGCTCACATTCTCAATGCACCGCTGTTCGAACGAAAATATGCACGCATATATCTGTCGGATACAGATTCACGCGAGGCGTCGGTGCTGAGGACACAGATAGCCAAGGGTTCCCGGGAGGCACTCGAGGACCAGTACTGGGATGCCATCGATAGATCAATTCAGTCGCGACCTATGGAAGCGCGCCTCGGTGGGGATCCAAGCGTGGCGAACAAGATTCGGGCGTATCTGTTGCTGAGGTATTACAAAAACGGAGAGTGGGAGGATCGGATAGAGGTGGGCTGTATGCGCTCCTCCTGGTTTTAAGTTGATCACGCGTTTTGTAGCTCGTGGCTGGGCAGCCACTCTGGGCGAAGCTTTACTACCTTGTGCGCACAGGTCATGCTCAGGAAGCTCTCGATGAGGCGCTCCGGTGTCAGGCAGCAATTGACCACCGGGAAGCCAGTTTTGTGAGCCAATTCAAATCTTGGATTGAATCTGCAGACAGACGGTACGCTGAGAAAATCGCATAATTTGGCATGCCGAATGTCTCACCATGGACAAACAGGTTGCCAAAACCTCATCGAGACCATTTACAGAGCGTGTATAATGCACATATGTTGCACTCTGCTTCGGCAGATCCATTCAAGCTCGCATTGTACAAACTTATGGGTCGTTTGGAGCCATCGAGGCGTACGGTGCCCCAGGTCACGACGACAACAGAAGACTGGCTATGGTTCCAGCTTGCAATGGTGATCTTGGACCTTTTCATATGACGCTTTGCATGTTCAGCTGATGCCACAAAAAACAGGTCGATGAAGAAGAGGATGGTGGGCTTCGTGGACTCACTGAGGTCTTGTTGAGTTACGGGGAGCGCCATTTTGACGCCGCTAATCAGGGCATTTGGGCAAGTGTGTTGCTCCTGTGTGGACAATTTGAAAGGGTTGGTCATTTGCGGCGGTGAGGTGTGTTATATTGGCTGAGTGCCTTTTCCCCCAAAAGGCTGTTGCTGCGCTGTGGGAGCGTTCAGAAACCGAGATCGAGGCTGTTCATCTTGCGATTGCATTGTCGTACCATGGCCTTTTGCGTGTCCCTTCGCGTGCAGAGACATCTGAGCTTGGCCCTCGTACGTCGTTTCACACTCTCGCATTGAGCTGCTTTTTAGTAATGATGACAGTGACCCTGTCACCGCTCGGCCCCCCCTCCCTCAGCCTTTCCACACTGATTTGGCGTTATGTCCGCCAATTTGTGAAAATGGACGCGAAAGAAGCGCTCCAATATGTGTATTGTGTCTCCTTATCAGCAGACCAGGGTAATGGCATCGGAAAAGAAAATTTGGAGAGTGCCTGGGAACTTGTGCGGCGTATCATCGTATTGGCACACTCTGGGCCAGCATGGGAGGAGCTCGTTGGTGGGTTCAGACCCGACGGCACAAAATTCGTATGTCGCATTGTTGCTCAGTTGTGAAAATTTTTCTCATGCAGCTTCTTGTGTGGTAGAGTGGCGTCATTGAACAAGGGGCGTCACTGCTCCAACTGCAAAACACGGCGCAATACAATGAACAGATTCTGAATCGTGCAGCGCGCGAGTCAGAGGCGAATGACCGCATTCCTGAAGCAATCAAACTGTACAATCTCGCCGGTGACTATGCTACCGTGATTGCGTGCCTCGCGCAAGCACTTGGGAACATGCTCTCATTACCAGCGACTGGGGGCGAAAATGAAAAGGGAAGAGTGATTGAAAAGACAGCTGTTGAAATTCTGCGGCACTATGAACGCATGAACAGGGCGGTGGGAAGAGACAGAGATGCTGCCGTGAAACTCTTGAGAGTGAGAGAGGCGATGAACGCAAAGAACGCTGGGAGACCAGACGTCACACTCGAGGTGGGTTGATCCCATTGTTCCATTTTTGCAAATATTGAGCCCGTGCTAGATTATGGAGTCCACGGATCTCATTCCTTTGGATGGGGATGTTGCCAAAATCACGCGTAAAGCAGAGGAGTTCAAGGAGCTCCACGATGCACTCCAGCGCAATTTACAGGTTTACTTGCCTCTGACGATGGATTCGCTCGCGGCAGTACATCACTCGGTCAAGGCATCTGCTGCTGCTGAAGCCACACGGCAAATGGTAAGTATCCGTTTATTGACGGTTTTCTATCTGTTTATCTGTATCTTCAGACTCTGACGTCGCTGCGTAAAAAATCGAGGTCGTTGATGGTATTTGCTGGGATACTGAAATACCGGATGTCACCGGATGTATACTCTTATCTGGCCCGGTTGGATGTCGAGATTGCATTGTAAAAGATTATAGTGCCATTGATAGGGCGTCATGTTTTATTCTTGTTCTTCATTAAAACAACGTACCTGTATTCCGGGATGACGATGATGGTAAATGTTATACCTGTGGTAAAATCAAGCGATGCCTCATCGTTGAGTTGGCACTAGGTCTTCCGCATCCTCGTCTTCGTCTACTTCAATCCCGTTGGGCTCCTCGACTGCCTCTGCCGGCACGTTGTCATCTGTACTGTCTGACTGGCTCTGACACTGGTAATTTGTGAGTCAGAGACGAGGAGTGGTCAATGGCGCCTACTTGGTACACCGCAGTCCAATACCCGCACCAATACATCGCGCTCAACGCATTGTTGAACGCTTCGTCACGGCTCACCGTTGCCATTGTCGAAGGAGGGACAAAGAACGAAGTGGCCTTGGCAGGGATGGCAGCAGCGCCATCAGACTGAACAGAGAGGGAGGGATCGTGCGTTGGGATGTATGTGTTGAAGTCGAGCGGGGCCGTGTTGTCTTCGGGCTCATCATTCTCCTGCTCTTGTAGTTGGGACGACGAAGCTGCATTGGGTTTACTGGGCGCTATGTAGGGTTTGTTGTACCATCTGCTACATCCATTCATCAAATCAGGATGGTGCAGAGGAGGAAGACGAGACGCACAGTGGTGACTTTTTAACGGGTTCTGTTTTCCAGGTTTTCGACGTACCATGGTAGGCCTTTGAAGGGGATGTGAATAACGCAAGGACGGAAGAAGAGACGGTACCTCGTATTCAACCTCTGCAGAGTTCCACGCGTCGATGAGGGCCGAGTCGTCCCAGATCTCTCCGTGTGTGAGCTCTCTGCTCTCTTCTTCCTCTTCCTCTTTTTCAGCGCTGTCCCCTTTTACTGGCCCTTTGCCGTATTCTCCTTCTCCTTCTCCTTCCTCCTCCAGATCATTTGCACTGGTTATTCCCTCGTCGTATACCACACCGACTGCAGCGTTCCCCGGGTCATCCCAGTGTCGAACAGTTGTTTTCTGGACAGACGGATGGTTTTGTGGGTTGCGGTGATATCGTTTACGTTTCTTTGCTGGTCGTCGAGTATCTGAACGGCTCGACGAGGCTGGCAGTGAAGAGGTCGTGATTTCATCGAGGTCATATTGGACGAGCGAACGCATGATGGAAGATCGAATCGGAGACAGTCACCCCACGTACGCGTCCACTTGCACGTTCGTCCAGAATTATTCCTACATATACCCTGATGCTGGTTTGTTTGAGGCGCACGATTCGTTTACAAAACCTCTGCCCACATCTACTAGGTACAGTTCAGCCTCGAATACATACCATTATTTGAATCCTGAAACTGGCTTGTTGGATGAAGAACTTGGTTGTCCAGGTTTATTATTTACAGCCAACCAAGTGTACAGTACTAGTAACTACTACGAATCCAGTCACCTGCACGATGCACGATGCACAACCAAACTGAACCACACATCGTCATCCTATAAATTTTCATCCAGCGCCACCGTTTGGGTTGTGTTTGTTGCAAGCTGGTAAGTGTCTGCTACATCATCCTTGACTGTGATGACTTTATTCTCTTCCCCGTCCTACACGACCATGCCGAGGCACAGATAGTTCGTTCGCAACGAACAGCACTCTCCGGAGTGCACAGTGTACTTGCCAGTACCATTTCGCCTGACACTCTTGCTTCATCTTCCATATCTTGATTGCTGATGACACTCTCATCCAGGCATGATCACTATTTTGACTAGTGATATCGGTGAGTTTTTGTTCTCGATGCACTATGATGCTCTGCTGCGCCATTTGCTATGATGAAGCATTCCGTTATTCGCAGTTTCCACTCTAGCGCTCTCCAGTTGGAGTACTCCCCCAGTGCGGAATGCTTACACTCCCCCTTGAGCCATGTGAACCCAAAAGCATGTGCCAAGTGTGGGCCACCATGTGATGTGGTGTGCTGAGCAGGAAGTGGGGGTCAGCGCGATGAGGGTTTAAAGGACCTTCCTTTGGATGTCTGATCCCTTTTGGCGCAGCGAGCCTCTGTAACTTTGAGTACTGTTTTGCTGACTATTTCTGCAGGTGTTGATTCAAGAATACACTTTATTAGTTTTGCATTATGCCCCACGTCTTTTTTATACTCGTTAGATTGTGCATCAATGCATCATCATCGCCGTCACGACCATTGTTCCGATCTCGGCTTAGGGTCTGGGCCGTTACTGTAAAGGTGGAGCGATATCACACAACGTCATTGTTTTTCAATAATAGCCATCGATTGGCAAACACTACACTGCGTACTCGATACTCAACCAACTATATACAGGCCCAGAGGCAAAAATCCAAAAAGGTGCGCCCCGAAGCTACAAGCACCAAAAATGATGAAATATAAAACCAATCCAAAATGGTGCGACCCAGAACTACAAGCACCTAGAATGAAGAAAAGCCTGACAAACCGTGTAAATTCTGAATCGCGTTGCACGACAGTACAGCCCAAGGAGGGAGGGAGAAGAGGGGACCAGTGGGACCACTTGACACCTATGTCATGAAAAAAAAAAAAAAACACAAGAGAGAGCAGGAAAAAGATCACCCAAGACACCTCTGAACTCGACCAGAGGTCGCACCGAATCGAATCAGAATCGTACGATGTGCTCCAAGTTCAAATCGAGCATCGTGATGAACACTGCGCGCTGTCCAAGTTGACCGCCGTACCTTGACATCGCCATGAATACCGATTGCCTGACACGCCACCCCTCGCTCGATCGCTATATGTTGCCGTGAACCTTGTTGCTTGCAGCTCCGATGACCATGTCCCGACGTCGGCCAGGTAGGCCAAGTCCCGCACGATGAAACTATCGCACGCATCCAACTCAAACGGACCCACCTTGTTCCCCCGCCATCGACCTCGCCCAATCTCATCCCGGTCTCCAACAATCAGATACCGTCGACCTTGTCTGGCTTGATATCATCGTCATTGTCACTGTTCGAATCGCGCATGGACGCGTCCCGAGTCTCCGTGATCGTCATCACATCGTCCGTACCAAACCGCGTCGCAGATGTTGTACTTGTTGCAATCTTAGCCGCAATGAAGCTGGCACTGGATCGGTCAAACCAGGCCCGAGCGAGAACACCATGTGGCCACCACCGCCCGCGACCAATCTCTGCGCCCTAATTTGGGCGTGCTCGGGAATTGGCATGGGCAGGCTGTCGGAAAGGAGGAGGGGATGGGGTCGTTGTGGAGGAAGGGGGGTGGAAATGATGGCGTAGTGGATGTTTGTGCTATTGGCGGTTTCTGTTCGATCTCGGAGGGTGCTGCGGCGTTTGCAAAAGGCAACGAGGTTTGTCGGAGCGGAAAGACAGTCGATCATTAGGGTTGGCTATTCGGAGAATCTCGGAGGGATGCGCGTGTCGTATGTGATGGTGTCGATGTTGTGACAGGTCGATGAACCAGTCGGTATCAGGATTGTCGAAAGATAGGTGGCACTCGGGATTTGAATGGGTTGAGGGATTCGTCGGGGAACACGGTAGTGGTCATTGAAGGATTGATACATTCGAGTCGGATTGATGGGGTATCTCACGTAGCAGGATATTGACGGGAGCTGGGATTGACGTCGCAAGAGTTGTCGGTGTAAACTAGACATGGATTTGAAGCTGGACAAAACTATGAAATGGCGATGTGAGTCACAACATGTGTGGATAGGACAATCATACCATCAAGTGTCCAAGATGAACACAAGGCAAGAGCGAGAGAATCGTCGGCGAGATAAATGGCAGACGATTACGAGCGGCGTGATAGAATCGGTATTGGTGGATGTCATAGAGGTATGGTCAATGGGGTGTCGCAGAAGGATGAGTGTTGAGATCCTGGTGCAGAGATTTGTTGTCGACTGGATTCAATTTGGAGGGTGTGCTAAAACCGGTGACATTGGCCAAAGACGCGGGACAATCGTCTCTGAGCGTGACCAGGTCGAGTTCTGTGCTTGAGGGTCGGGGGTGATCTAGGGGGTAGAAGAAAGCTGCCGAAGAGATTATGAGGATGGAATGGGGCGCTCGAAGCTGGCACTTACACAATCTACCCCACTGCTCCAGCGATCTTGATGTTTCAAACTTGATCGACAATCGTCAGTGAAGTGAGTGCATGAAGGAGGCTCTGGCAGGGATCGACCACCCCGACATGCGCCACCTCCTTCCACATTGAGAGGGTCTTGATCTCCATGAGTGCCATGTCTTTATATCCTTCTTGAAAGGAGCCATGCCGCGTCCATGTCGGATCATGTCCCAATGTCTTCCAAGCAGCGATCTCGGTACCGGTACACGTCGCGGGGGAGAACGTCCAAGAGGTCTGAGTAGTGAACCAGACCGTCGATCGAGTTCCATCTGCGATTGATTCTTCATAGGGTGACTTTACTCCAACTGTCCACCATATTGAGCGTAACCATTGGGTGGTAGTACTGTCTGGCCCAGCGGATGACCATGCCGGCCTTGGACTACAACAGAAAGGGTGGAGAAGAATCGGACTCGGGGAATCGACGGAGACTCTCGCATGTGTCACTGGTGCTGCAGGAGACTTCTGGCCTTGACGGGATCACGATTACGCCAGGGGATCGAGGCGGTCGAGATGAAGAAGCAGCTGGCTCGCAGGATCGATAATCCTCGGACTGTTCGTCGAAGCTTCACGAGACAGAAAATACACGGATGTCGAAACCACTAAAAAAATAAACCAAGAAACCTGGGGATACAGTACTCAGCTTGAGCAGAGGGATCAGCAGAGGAAACGAGGTCATACCAAACCAAGAAATGAATGACTATCTGCAAACGGATCCTGGAAAACAGTCAGACGATGGTGGCTAAATGAACAGAGAATGCGTACCGGAAACCAGTGAAAAGAGTGACAATAGTTGGAATAGGCTTCACATCCACTTTGTTCAGTTCCTCGCGACAGTGAATAGAACAAGAAACACACCTTTGCAGCCGAAGAGAATCATGTCGCCCCGGTGGCGAGGTATCCCAAAAAGGGTACTCCGTACACCATTGACAATGGACGGCTCGACCAGTCTGTGCGAACATGTCTACCGGAGGGAACCCAAGGAGGCGACACCGAGTAGGTTGGAACGATGACTTCGACTTCTTCACTGAACCTATGAGTGACCTGGGACACCACGCAGACCTTGCGAATACTGCGAGGCTTCGGCTGTGACTTGACGATCCTTAGAGGTGGTGTCACGGGATAAATCGATCCCCCGTCAGAGATATCGCTGTCGGCTCGAGGAGTGAAAGGGGTCAATCCCAGCGCGAGTTGGTCAAAGCTGTCGAGATCCCGCATTTGAACACGTCGTGGAGTTGTCCCGTCGCTGGTCCCATGATTATCGTCCTCGGCGTACTCGGAGTCGCTGTACTCGGACAAGGATCGAGGGGTGCAGTCCATGTTCGGATCACGGAGGTCCTCGAGGATTCTCCGCATCAGGTCCTCACCCTCGTAGAACGATCCAAGAGAGCCAGTATCACTCAACCTTCTCCCGAAGCCATTGCCGATATCGTGAACGCTGATATCGCAGCTCGACGTGATCGCATTGTCCTCGACGCGTTCGAGCTGGTCCGAGTGCTCGTCGGATGTATCCAAGCCGGTGTCGTCAAAGTCAGAGAGATCGCATAAGCCACCTCGGTGACTGATCGTGCGTAGCAAGCCACTACCCCGTGGAATGGTGTCCTTGAGACTCTGTGCGAGATCCGCCATGTCGGCCATCCCATATCGTCTCATATTGGGTGTTGATCTCGACGGGGTCCTCAGTGTTCCATCGCAATGCAGTTGGCAGACGTCGAGCCGGATGTCGGATGAAATCTCGTCGCCAGGTGAAGACGGATCGAGGTCGGAATGAGACATGGTCCTGCGCAAACCACCAGTCGATCTAGGAGGCGTCATCTGGATCCCATCGTATGGGGAACAGTCGAGGTCCGGCTGAGAGTCGGTCGTGATACCGTAGTAAGCCAACTCGGAATCGGTCAATGTTCCTTCGCACGCCAGGTAGGCGAGTTCCGTCTCGGAGTGGGACGAGGTCTCGAATCCATCATCGGGTGTCGGTGTCGTCGTCACAATCCCATCGTAAGCCGAACGGCCAAGATCGTGCGCAGACTCGGTCGCGATCCCGTCGTGAGGTGAGCAGGAAACGTCCGTCGCGGAACCAAGCGACATTTGAGGTGCTTCACCCTGAGACGAGGTATTCAATCCACGTTCCTGTCCTGGGACGTACAAGAATGCACCTCCTGGACGCTCCGTCGTGCCGATGATCTTGTTCTCGAACTTGACGTTCGTCCCCGTGCTCATGTCGTACGGCGGGACCTTGGCCACGCGGTCCTTTGCACCTTGATCCGCGTTCCTTGCGACACTCTTGGTACCATCGTTCTTCCCTCCGTCGTCGTCCTCATCCTCGTCGTCCACGTCCAAGAACGAGTTCATGCCGTACGGCTTCGGTTCAGACGGCGGAATCTCGCTAGCTTCGTCTTCCACATAGATTGCTGGAGCGGAAGACGTCGCAGGATGACACTCCACGAGCTGTAAATCATCCGTGAGATTCATCAATAACATCATACTCTGCATACGCACATTCCAGAATGTCGGATGGAAAAACCTCGCATACACCATATTGACATGATGCTACAATACATTTCAGCCCAAACGAAGCACATGCACGTGAACACAACTCACCTCGAAACCGAGCTCAACGTCTGCTGGCCAATGAGTCCCTGGGGCCGTAGTGGTCGTATCCGATCCGCGGTGACGCATAGACGACAAGAATCCGCTGATCGTTGCCCACGTGCTGTTCTTCCTCGCACCATTAGAAGCTGCTCCTCGTCCATGATAAAAGTACCCTGCGACTGAGACGATGGCGACGACGGCGAACACGAAGCCACCTGTTCCGATGAGATACTGGGACATTGCCGAGGCAGACTGTCCAGCGGAATCAGGGTCGAGAGTAATGGAAGGAGTGGGGGTAGAGAGCGTGAATGCAGTAGTGACAGATGGAATGGGCGACATGACTATTGAACGGCAATGAAACTAGGGGAGAGGAGGACGAAGACGGTGGTTTATATGGCACTGACATGTCAGCCTCGGTTTAGATTGGACTGGTATGAAAAGGAGAGGATGGTCAGCCTCTCGTGGAGCCTTGACGCCATCGCTGCGGCTGGCATTATAGCAGGTGGCTGACATGACAGAGACCCGCACGTATGGTGTATCATGTTTTCTAGGCAGTGACACCGGTGAGAATTGACTAGTACTTGGGATGTAGAAAGTAAGTGTTAGCGTCGATAGGATAGGCATGCGCACCAACCTCGATTTCCATCAACTCGATATGATATGAACACTCACTCAGCACAAGACAGAATGAATTGGCTATGGCAGTGACTCCTCAAAGTTAGGCGTGCGATGACTCCAAGGACTCTTAGCACTGGTAGTAAGTTGGCAATGTCGACGGCTCAAAAGAATGAAAAACGCACTCATCACTGTTCTTTTGTCTATCATCCTCTCTGTACAGGACGAACTCATTGGTGCACTCGCTCACAGGAAAACTTAGCAATGACAATACAAAGGAAATGGAAACGCACAGGTTCTGTTGATGTGATGCCTGTGATCAAAGCTTTTTATGAGTGCCTCTGCGGGTATATACATCCAATGGGGCCGATATTCCTGACGTGACACTCAAGCCAGCACCCATTGTTCAAGCCGCTGTCAATCTGGCAACAGAAGCAGTTCGTGCGCTTCGTCCCAAGCCTGCTATTGGTCTCCTTGTCAATTGATCAATAAGGGCACAAACGTCGTCACAAAGGTACAGACACTCGAGACAACATGGGGTGTCCTATTGAAAACGCTGGAGCTGTTGAACTCGGTCGTAACCAATATTGCAGTGGTGTTTCGCGTCCTTCCGGATTTACTCAGCATTTAAACCAGATCTATACGTCCACTACCGCTGTCACCTCTGCCTATCAACGATATGCAGAGAATACTTGACCTGGCACATCGTGTCACCACCATCAACGTCGTTGCCATTGAGGGGGGTTGCTAACAACACATTACGAGAGTGACTGCATGAATTCAATTCTGATCTCGTGAAGAGGGCATGGCTTTATTTCCCACTTCATAGTTTTAAAGTAGCGTCCGCGCTGCATGTCATGTCATCCTCGCTGCCCGACTCGGTCTTCATTTTCTTTGCATTGGACCCTGAGCTATCACCACTGTCAGCTATTTCATGATGTAGCCGGTTCAAGGCATGCTTGTGCTTCAGCCTTCCAAGGGCTCGTTTTGTCAGACCAGTGGGACGTGCGTCTTCTCCGGTAGGTTCGTCCGGCACGGCATCATTCCCTTCCATACTCTTTGGGAGGGACGACAGGTCTGAATAAAGATCAAGGGTTTCAAGTTCATCCACAGTCGCTGTTTGAATCTACGTCACTCAATATTACCACTGAATTTGGAGAATGCAAACCAGGAAGCGAGCAGATAGTGTTGAGGTTATCCAGCAGCGTTGAACTACCAGCATCAACGAACCTCTGGAAAAATATGAGTAGATCTCATAGTAATTCTGTGGTATCGTGCGTACCTGGTCGACCGACCACTGAATAAGTTCAACTAGTTTGCGAGAACATGCCTCAGTATCGGGTTCTTCAAAGTCGGCATCAAGTAAAACCCAGATGAATCCATCGTCGCAAAGCGTAAAGTCAATCACCGGTTTCCCAAAATTATAATGTCGGATGTCAGGTTGATCGTTTGTTTCCAATAAGGTGAATTCAAAGATCGCCGTCGCTCTGCAATATACAAGGATCCCCAGTCAGAGTCGCTCGTTGTGGAGGTCAGGGCTTACCCAACTGCGCTAAACACGACATGTGTTTCGTCATCCCGAATAAACGAGTTGATCCTGCGAACAACAAGAACTGGCGTTGTCGTGGTATCGGGACCCTGGGTCGGATAATCGTCCAACTCCAAACGCCGGTTTTCATTCGCGACCTTGTTCTTTTCTCTAGAAGGGCCTACCGACTCGTCGTCCTCGTTGTTCAACCGCCCTCGTCTGTTTTGGGCGACTACTTTGATAAAGGGTTCGACGGCAGCAAATACGGAAATGTTCCGATGTAAGTTTCCCGTCATCCAGTCCCAAACCTTTAGTTCACGATCTCCTCCACCAGAAATCAACCTCGCAGGAGACGACACCGGAATGTGGATAGCAGACACGTACCTTGGCGCATGTAGGACATCAGCGCGCCTACGCAGGAGAGGCTGAGAGTGACCTACTTTTTGTGGCCCAAGCAGTAACTCTCGATGATGTAGCCCTCTGGATACCAGCTAACTCGAATGTGCTCGTCGCGATCGGCTGATATGATAAACTTTTCGTCTGGTGTGAGCAAACAAGTCGTCAAAAGGGAGGCGTGGCCCAGTATGAGCTCTCCATTCGACGGGTTCTCATGGGAGGCAAATCTGTCGCTAGTACACCTTTCCTTGACCATGTCCCTTGAATGGAGCGTATATCTTTGAGGACATGAGTGATTCGTCGCGTCTACCTACCACTGGATACGCTTCACCTGAAAACATCACCGAATTTATCAGAAACGAGAATGTCCGTGTTCTTGGTAAACGTGATGGACGTTGGTTTCTTGGGGAGCTCTCTTCGTTGTCCGTTCAAGGGAGAATGTTGTGCGATCCAAACAGAAAAACTTACCGTGAACTCTGGAGCGTAAAAGACTCGAGATCCCATATCCTGAGGCGTTTATCGTTCCCGGCAGTGGCGAGATATCTTCCGTCCCCACTCATTTCAGCGACACAGATGGGTCCGCTGAGGAGTGTTTCTCCATCTTCTGTGGTTGAATAAAGGACGCGACCAGTTCTGAGTGTCTCGTCATTAACGTGTGGAATAAGCGAGATACTGTACTTGCTGTGTATCAAGAACCTGGATATGTGGCCCTGACAAGACTATGGTGCGATAGGAATGTTTGAATAGTTTGGCGTGAGGATATCGAGGCATGACTACTACCGACGTGGTCACTTGGCGGAATGATACTAATGTATGTATGTCCCTCTCGAGTATAACTAACCATACTAATTGCAACAGGCACAAGCAAATCACCCTGAGATGTGTTATGGCACAGGGTACTAGTAGACTCATCCGACTCTGTGAACAAGTCCGCGTATTCAAGGTAGGATTTATAAACACTTGGCGCTTGAAACCTACTTGTAACTTGGGCCAACACAGTGGATGTGCCAGTGACACCGCAGCCCCCTGTATTGGCAACTGTCCAAACTGGCCTTGAACTTTGTTTCCGCACTCGGCCTGTTGTGGGCTTATAAAAAACCAACGTAATGTTTGGCTCGGACTTTCTTACCTTATTTTTCCAGGTCCCGTCATGGACATCAAGTCATATGCGATATTCTTCTCCTCTGTTCTCGTCCTCCCCTTGCTAGTCAATGCACAGTCTGGTCTACCACCCAGCAGTTGGCCGCTAGTTTATCCTGGCATGCCCAACGGCGATTACAGCCCAGAGTGGCAGCCCTGTGTGTCCCAGCTACAGCATACATCACCTTTCAAACTAGACTAAAATCTCTATCCACAGACTTTCAGGTGACCAAAAGTCTTCCCAACGTCACATGGCCCCTTGCGCGAAATTGGGCAGGCAACATCCCTGTCCAGAGGGGCGGCCATCCAAATGATACTCTTTTCTTTTGGGCATTTGAATCATCAAGTGGCTCATTCACCGCTGCCAGCGATGAGCCATGGGGTATCTGGCTGAATGGAGGGTGAGCTCATGAATCCCCACATACCATTCATCCCGACCTTTCCCTTGGAAATAGCCCCGGTTCATCTAGTCTAGTCGGACTCTTTTTCGAGGTCCGTATGGTGCATGCGTCGGATCAAATCGCTCCATTGACATTTCTCACAGAATGGTCCCATTGGCGTTGCGAATGATTATTCCCTTTTCGAGAACCAATACTCTTGGACCACCGTCGCCGATCATGTCTGGATCGATCAGCCCGTGTACGTTGCTGTCGTTATCTTAGCCATGGCAGAGCTGGAGGAGTTGTTTCAGTGGTACCGGATACAGCACGGCTGACTCGGAAGGATATGGTAAGTACCATGAACTACTATAACATATCCGAATTGATGTCGACCCTGCGCCAAGTATACGACGAAGACCAGATGGCATCTGATTTTGTGAGATTATCGGACAGTTTCAAATCTCAGATGCTGATGCATAACCGGCAGCTCGGCTTTTTAAGTAACTTTGTCAAAGTGTTTCCAAACCTGGCATCTCGTCCCTTGCACATAACGGGTGAAAGCTACGCTGGAATGTACATAGTGAGTACCCTTTATTTCGACTCGGCGTCATAGCAGTTACACATTCGTTAGCCTTACATCACCAAAGCCTACTTCGAGATGGATAACCCACCTGTCAATCTTGCAGGGATTGCCATAGGCGACGGAACCATAGCATCTGAGGAGGCATGGAACCTGGTGCCTGTGATCAGTGTCTTGGAAACCTATCCACAGATTATCGGATATGACCCCGATGTCTTTCAATACTTTCGCGAACAGTAGGTGAATCCATGGTCATTACTTGGAGGTGCTGATCTACTTGCTTTCAGGACGCATCTTTGCGGTTACGATGTCACCCTCCAATATCCCCAACCTGAACCCTTTCCGACCCTGACATTCGTCAGTGGCAACGGCCCCAATTCATCTAGTATCGGGTATTCTCGGAAGTATAAATCAAAGTTGACGATGAAAGAGCTTACACTGGAAGCTCAGAATCGCTTCGCTGCTAGGCTTGCTAAACGAGATGGTGCGTTTTCGAAGAACGAGAGGATCCACGCCAACAAGGCATGGAAACGCGACCTTGCTGGTCGCCCCAACGGAACCATCGATGAGTGGTATGGTTGTGATGTGTATGATGAAATGCTCGACTATGCTGTCAACTTCACATTTCCCTGGTGTAGGCCACTCCTTGTCGCCGTATTCCGATCCTTTTCTGATGTGACTGTCGTAGCCTTGAGTGAGAGCTCGGGGGGTATGTTCGATATCTACAACATACCTGATGGTTTGAATCCCGAAGCGCCTATGGATGCCTCTGTTTTTCTCAACGGTTTGGTTCTAATACTTTCTCGTCGGAACATGCACTGATACCCATTCGCCTAGACCCGCAAACTCGTGCCGCAATCCATGCTCCTAGCCAAGATTGGGTAGAGAATATCAACTATCCGTTTGGCAACAGTAAGTCTGACCTTGCGTGTCCTGACTACATATAAACCCGACCATTCATAGATTTTTCCAACTACGACCCAAGTAAGTCTGATCGCCTTTTTCGAAGCTAGTGAACAGGCATTCAAGAGATTCTTTCTAGGTATTGAGTAGGTGATCTAGTGTGACTGGTTGTTGCATAATTAACAAAGACTAGGCCCATGGCGTTCTTAACTGACCTCGCGACAAATGCAACTGCACATAATATGAAAGTCATTATTTATTCTGGAAACGACGACTCTCTCATTCCACATCTTGGTTCTCAGCGTAGGTCGCTCACCTGACTCACTTGGGCGTAACTCATGCGTGGATAGTGACCATCCAAGTACGGTTTCACCAGACGGTCCTAAATAGCCCCGACGCTCATCCGTTGCTTTTTCACAGAACACAACATTCGGTGGTATCCGTGGCTTCACTCGCAAGCCAGAGACTCCATGGTACAATGACAATGGCGAATTTGCTGGCATCATTCACCAAGAGCGAGGCTGGACGTACGCTCTTGCCGTCCACGCAGGCCATCTTCTCGGCTACACCAATCCTGTTTCCGTCAGCGACTCTTCCCTCTCCTGCCTAGCACACACGTCTGACACCCTTCCGCAGACCCTCACGCTCGTGCGCGAGTTTATCTTTGGACATAACAAGACGGGCCTCGTGAGCAACGCCACCGGGTCTGTCTGCGTCGTCGGTGGTGAGGTGCCCTCCCTTGGAAGCGAGGTCATCGTGGGCCAATCAGGGATCTACTATGGGTCCGCCACGACGGCGTCTACCTACTTCTTCCCGTCGGCGACCGTGGAAGCCTGGAACCAGTTTATGGCGACAGCTTACCCGGCCGACTCGGCCCATCACACATCGGAATCGAGATCCGCAACAATGTCGAGCGCGAGCGAGACGCCTGTCTGAGTGGCATTCTTGCGACCGCCTTTATCCTGTAAAGCGCATTTTGCGCCTCCTTATTTTTTCTTTGGGAAGTTGTACTCGGGCTCAAAGATTCTTGGCATCATTGGTATTTTATAGGTCTTGCAACTTGCAATTTTGGTGGTCTCCAATCATTTTGTGCACTTTATTTTGATCTTGAAATGCTCTTTATCTAAATATTTAACACTCATCAATTCAGCTCGGACCGGTTGATTTGGTACTGGTCGACTACTACTGACCCTCGCCATTCCACGCAGTACTTCGAAGTCCATAACCGTGTATTAGCAGTAAACTCCATATTGCGTAGAAGCTCATACTGCAAAGCAGAGATATCGGCGTTAGATTGTGCTAAGCTCGATTGCAAACGCCACTGCAAGCTTTGAAAACTCCAGCATATGATCGAATGAAAATTCCGTCGAAATATCAATACGACTGAAAGGAATCAGCATAATTTTACAAGAATACGCAACGACTTACTCGTTACTCGAGTGAATATTGTCGTGGTTGGCGTTCTTGAATGATGACTCTGTAACAGAATGAGCCAAATAAGTCATGAAGTCAGGATGACATTACCGATGGTGAAGATAGACGGGTATCCAGCTTTGCTCCAAGATGCGCTGTGATGGGTCAATCAAAACAAGTTTGAAGGAATGGAACGGAATACATACTGGTCCGAGCATGCATAACCACACTTGGTCTCTACATAAGGGATCGACAAGTAATCTTCAACGAGTTGTTTATTGTAATTGGTAAGACTAGAAACCAGATTAATGATTGAAGGTGAAGTCAACGAGAAAGCTTACGCATCATCCACGTAGTCCACGATTACGCCCACCTCCTCTCTGGTACCCCGTTTGACCCAAGCGGTCATGTCAAACTAGAAACAATGAGTAATAGCTCACTAAACCTCGCAAATCGTTCCTCATACCTGGCTCATAGCATAAACTCCGAATTGTCGCGCTGCATAGTCCTGAGCTACTGCCTGTGATCCAAGCAAACCACCCTCCTTCATATGATGTCAACCTCCCGTTTTTGTAACCTGGTAGCAAAACTCACTTCTGCAGAATACCAGTGGAATTCAACTGGTCTTTCCGGGGCGAAACCAGACGCCAAAAGTGCCCGATACGACTCGAGAATGGTGACGGTACCAGAACCATCATCATCAGCACCTAAAAGTAAGGATTGGCAACGCATAACTAGCGTTTATTGAATACCGACCTGGAGCGGATGAGAATGGCCACATATTGGTGCTATTCAGAGCGTAAGCAAGTGCGCATTACATTAAAAATTGCTTACCTGTCTTGGTGGGCACTGATTATTACAATTCTATCATCTGTGAGAGATGAACCATTGATCCTAGCAATCTGCAACGACTACATTAGCGATCGCTAATGGGAGTAACAGACTACATACAATGGTATTCTGGCCCCATGGATGTACAAATTCTTCCACGGAAATATAACGCTTCAACTCGGGGGAAGCATTCTCATCTGTAACCTACAAAGCTTCAGCCAAAAGTTGGTCAATAAGATATGTATGAATTAACCTCGATGATCTTCGACAAGAGCCATTTCTGGCTCTCTCTTCCGGTCTAAGTACTCGTTGGTCAGAAAAGGAATAGGCAATACCACGGTGTAGCGGACCTCACTACGGTAGTCTATCAAAGAATAACGATAAGCACGGAAGAGGAAGGTCAGATATCGTATCAACACTTACGACGCGTAAAGAAGCTCGTGAACTTTTCCAGGTTCTTCCTTGGTCCTGCAGTCGACAAGGTCTGGATGACTCCGTTCACATGCTTGTGTAACCTCGGTGGTGTGTAGGTGACTATCCGACATTCAGCAAAGCTCGAAACCAGCTTCAGTCAAGCACGCACTAGCGGCTTGAGGTTTCAAGAGAGAGAAGGCTTCGAGGTCAGGTGATTCTGTGCTAGAACATACAATCATGTAATGCTTGACACGTCGAGTTGGGGAACCTACATGTCAAAGAAATTGACTCCACGCGCTTTGGCCTCGATCTATTAGGAAATGATGTTGGTTTAGTTCAGTATGCATTACAACGTCCAGTCTGACCTTCTCCAGCTCAGTCATGTACACGGGCTCCTTGCCTTCCATTTGCACCAACCGAACCTCGTCAAGGTCAAGACTGAATCCCTTCATTTCGGTAGGATTCGTGTCCAATGTCTGACCATTGAGGACGACTTGCTGGTCATTTCCCGAGCCATAGAGTGCAGGAATAGTAGCAGCAAAGGACCCCCCAACAAACGGAAGTAGAAAGACACTGGACCTCATGTCGGGGATGGTAGAAGGTGTGACTGTTGTAAAGTCGGCTTATGAAGTTCGAACCGACAAGAATAAACACATCAAAACAACGAAATGTCACGTGATAAAATTACATTAGCGATAGCAAGCCCTTCGGGCCCTCCTGGACCCTTACCACCTGGCATGTAAATGCACATCATAGTAGTAGTACGATACAAAGAGCTAAAGAGAAAAATGAAGTTAAGCCTGCCCCAAGGCAAAAACAAGC
>JBBPTN010000059.1:0-76276 GCA_038094075.1 Xerocomus spinulosus | reverse complement strand
GGTCGCGCGATTCATGCAGGGGGGCCGCGCCGAGGGTGGCGATCGTTTCTCGCGCGGGTCCCTACGCCGAGTCTGAAGTGACCAAGCATCCCTGTCTCGCCAGGAACGAGCAGGTCTCCTTTCCTAAACATCGCCATGGCTGTCCAATCAACAGACCCAGAAAGTGCCATGTTGCGGCTCCGGTCAGCCAAGTTGACATACGGGACGCCTTGCTCAACACTCGGGACCATGCTTGGCGTCATGACGGCGACGCAGTAAAAGAAAGCATTAATCGCAGACGTGCTGCGGCTTCATTCTGCGGGAATGACTGTGTGGTGAGCAGCGAGCCTAGAGTCTCCCAGCATGAATAGAATTCACGTTTCTCGGAACGACACCCTCCAAGACACAGAGATGACGATAAAGCGCGTCTGCGGACCAAGGCCCATTCGCTCCAACAGAATCTGTGTCGATCGCGCGAGATACTGCGTCAGGCTTCTTCAATGTGAGCCTGCCGGACCGGGATATGTTCATTGTCGCGAGACAAGCTCGAGAACGTATAGTTCTGGTTCAACCTGTCAAAAATCAGTGCACAACTTTGCCACTGGCACGGACCTGCGAGCCACCGAGCCTGGATCGCAGCTTTGTAAGAATGGCTTCCAGCTCATTGGTCTGTCGTCCTCCTCTGGGTTCAACAACTCTTGTCGCACCTTGACCAACGAATCATGGATCGCTCTCACAGTTACTGATGGTTCTGGGCCGGTCAGACTATTGGGTCTCCTCGTTCGTTTGGGGGCCATTGGAGCAACGATAGATGTCTGCCTTATGAAAGATGTATTGGCACATTTGGTCGCGCACCCTCTCCGTCCAGAGTCGTCCAGAGTGAGTCTAATTGGTTGGGCATAAGCTGAGAAGCTTGTGATTGCAGAATCGATGATGCTCTTTGTACTACCCGGGTGCGGGCGTCAAACAGTAGGCAAGGCAGACAAAGCTGTGCTGATGGACTTCGGTCTTTGTGAAGTCAAGCCGACGTCGAATTTGTCCTTGTGAGCGATTTCCTGAGTACCGCTGTCTGATACTAATCTAGCCGATGTGCTGCTTTTCCGACTTACCCCGTACTTTGGTTCGATGGCAGAAGCTAAGTGGACTAGCCTCCAGCGGACAATCAGATTACCGACAGAATCATTCATAAAGAACCCAACGATGGAGTTAGAGAGCGTTCAATCCCTCGGTTTTCAGCATGCGTTGCAATTTCCTTGCTCTGACTGTCGGGCTGTCGTCTCTCTCCTTTGCCTTTGCGATCCCTTGGAATGCCACCGAGTACATGTTTGTGTTCGGTGATTCATACACCACAGACGGATATGACATCTCGGCCGGCATAGATTCTCCAAATCCAGGCTACGTGCGTGTATATTTCCATATCCCACTCACCGCAGCAGGCTTCATGTCTCACCTAGACATCCTCAAATGGCCCCAACTGGGTCGAGTTTTTGAGTACGAAGACTCCCCGCATGGTTGCTGCCGAGTGACTTTATTTTCTTTCAGCTGGCACTTACAACCAAACTGCGGTCAAGGTCACCAAGCCGTTTGCGAGACAGAGATTGAGACTAACGTTGCCATTGACACAGACCTTCAATCTGGCGTATGGTGGGGCCACTATCGATAGTGCTCTGGTTCCTCCATACCGTCCCACGGTATTGTGCGTGTAATGCAGTGTTTTTTTTGTCTGAACTCAGCGACACCTTTCAGGTCAATTGTTGATCAGGTATCCGAGTTTAATGAATACCTAGCATCAAAACCGCAAGGCGTTCAGTGGAACAGCGCGGATAGCTTGTTTGCTATCTGGATCGGTATCAATGATGTCGGAAACTCAGTCGGCTGGGTTGGTGGTTCCCAAGGTCACTATCGGTGTATCTTATGTTTAACTACAGACTAACATCACGCAATCTGAGTTCTACGGGACCCTGATGGATCGACTCTTTTCGCAGGTACGGTGATGACTCGCTTTTCATCTTGTGCACATGACTCGATTGCCTCAAGGTGGATGATCTATACAATGCAGGAGCTCGCAATTTTTTGTTCTTGACGGTCCCGCCTACAAATCGTGCCCCACTCTTTCTTGAACAAGGGCCGCAAGTAGTAGCGCAAATGGGCACTGACATTGGCAGCTACAATACCCAATTGACATCAAGTGCACTCAGCTTCCAAGAAACATATGCAGACCTTGGTAGTGTTGTTGTATTTGACACACAGCCCATCTTCAACACTCTTCTCAATGAGTGGAAGACCTTTGGCTTTGTCAATGTGACTGGGTACTGTGCTGCATATGAAAATGGTACACCTACTGGTACCTATCAGGTTGAGGGCTGTGCCCCTGTGTCAAGTTATTTGTGAGTCACTCCACTAGTTGATTGACTCAGTTGCTGATATATACAGCTGGTTGAACACACTTCACCCATTGTTTACTGTTCATGAGTAAGTCCTTTTGATGTACAGTATACTTCCTTATTTTGTTGATATTCCATTCTAGCATTTTGGCAAAGACAATCTCTACTACTCTTGCTGGTTATGCTTCTACCTAGGTGCTGTGTTTGTATAGAGCTGGGATGGGGATATTCAAAAATATAAAACTTTTGTATGGGTTTAGAACTAAATGAGCTATTTACTTCATACAAACATTTATATTTCTTGTCTTCTGGAGAATATTTCTTTGATAGAGAATTTTGTCTTTACCTCAATCACACATATGTGACTTTGAATAAAGATAGTGTGCATAATCTGGGGAGGGATGGAAGAGGAAGAAGGTGCAAGGCATGGGTGATTATTGGTTAATGAATCTATGATGGAAATGTGGAAATGTGTATTGTTTTATTGGCAGGGATGTTCAAGAGGAATAAGAGGAGGCCAAAGGTGGAAGTGAATAGAGGTAGACATTGAGGAGAGTCAGGCCACAAGTTAGTTGCATTCAATTCTGGCAACCAAAGCTGACAGGGGGTCTCTGGAAATGGATACATCCCAAAGAGGATGTTTGGCAAGACCTTTGAAATCAAACAACCATCCGCCAGCCACCCCAACCTTACACCACACCCCGTGCCGCTCGAGCAACAAGGCCATCCCTTTTCCACAATGGATTCTCTGCCAAGGAAACCTTCAAGCTCTCGAGGAGGAGATCGTGACCGAGACGAGCATCGCCGCCGGTCTCGCCACCGCGACCGCGACCGAGACAGACGCAGAGACAGCGCCAGAGAAAGGGATAGGGACCGCCACCATCACCACCATCACCGTCGACGTTCCCCATCTCCCACCCATCCCTCTCCCAAGCGCGCGCGTACGTCCAGGACGAGTCCCAAGGGCAAGGAGCCGCTCCGGAATGGCGACCCTGCCATCACACACAAAACGCCCGAGATTGGAGATGATTTTATCCCGTTTGGGGTGAGCGATGCGGAGGATTCTTCAAAGGAAAAGCCTCGGTCTGAGCGGGCGCGGCAGAAAGAACGCGCGAGCGAACGCGAGTGGGATATAGGTAAGCCGCCGAGGGCGGATGGCAAGGAGGACCGGGGGTCAAAGCGGAAGTACGACTACGTGCTGGACGAAGAGGAAGAGCGGATGCTCAAGAGACGACAACGATTCGAGGAGAGAAAGACGCCGTGGATATCCCAGGTGGACTGGGACAGTTGTCACAATGTTGCAGAGATGTACGTGTTTTCCTGGTTGACGTGGGGCTGTGTGCTTATCGATGCATTGTAGGCTGCATCGCGAAGTGGAAGCGTTTGTCAATTACATGTCGCCAACACCCGTCGAGGACGAGATCCGTGGGCTCGTGATACAACTCGTCTCGAACGCCATCACATCTACATTTTCGGACGCACGAATAGTACCCTTTGGAAGCTATGAAACAAAACTCTATTTACCCAGTGGGTGTGTGCTTAAGCTCGTGAGCCGTTGGCGTGTTTACTGAGTGTGGCTAGGGATATCGACTTGGTCATAGAATCCGATTCCATGGCACGTAGCAACAAGGTGAACGTATTGCACGCGCTCGCAAATACCGTCAAGCGTGCGGGAATCACATCCAAGGTCACTGTGATTTCGAGAGCAAAAGTACCCATAGTCAAGTTTGTCACGCATTTTGGACGTCTCAACGTGGATATCAGCGTCAACCAGGGCAACGGCGTCAAGGCAGGAAAGATTGTCAACGGTTTTTTACAGGACATGCGGGGATGTGGGTTTGCGTTGCGTTGCCTCATCGTCATCGCAAAGGCGTTTTTGAACCAGCGCGGAATGAATGAAGTGTATACGGGTGGTCTAGGGAGTTACAGCATCGTCTGCCTGGCCATCAATTTTCTCCAGATGCATCCCAAGATACGCAGAGGAGAAATAGAACCAGAGAAGAACCTCGGTGTGCTAGTCATGGAGTTCTTTGAACTCTATGGCTGTTATTTCAACTATGAAGAGGTTGGGATATCGATAAGAGACGGTGGGTCATATTTTAGCAAACGAGAGAGAGGGTGGTATGATTTTTCGAGGGGGCTCTTGCTTTCCATTGAAGACCCCATAGATACGAGTAGGTGGTGTTTTGTGATGGATGCTAGCGACTGATCCGTTCTTTAGCCAACGACATCTCCAAGGGTTCTTTTGGTTTCAACAGGGTGCGACAAACGTTTGCTGGTGCTTATGGGATCATGCAAGCAACATCGTTCATGCGTGCTGGGATCCTGAGTTCGCGCCGTGAGGGTCAGTCGTATCGTCTTCGATTGGTGACGAATCCAGAGGACATGAGTATTTTGTCCAGTATCTTGGGTGTCACGCAAGAGGTGCGTCATGGCGATCCAAATGTCATTGGGAATAACCGAATGCCAGATGATAAACAACCGACGTCTGATTCAAGAGGTGTACGACCAGAGGTCGCTGCACAAGCTTCTTCGAGTATGCCCACAAGCTTCGGTTGTCGTTGCGGATGTGCCGATCGAACACGATGCAAAAGGTAAATCAACGGCACGAGAAGAGTGGGTTGGCGACGTGGAGCACGCCTCTGACGACGATGGGCATGAGGCAGTAGAGGAAGGAAATTCGGACGAAAGTGGAAGGTATGACATCCAGAAACGTCGCACACGACCAGGACACACCAATGGAATGGTTCAGATTGAAGCACTGACGGTGTACACGACGGATGAGGAATTATCGGAGGATGAGCGGGAGAAGGAGGCATATGCGAGTGTGTCAGATGAGGAGAGAAAGGTTCGGAGGATGAGACGGCGGTCGTATTGGCTGTCAAAGGGGATCGCACCGAGCGAGGACTCGGAGGTTGTGTTGTCGTAGTTTTGCCGTGAGCAATACGAAGTTGGTCCAATTTCGGATGCACCAGGATTATTGTCAACCCATTCCATTGAAACATTTCCTCACGGCTACTCATCTCAGTGTCCCGTCTCTCCTTGTCTCTCTCTCTTCCCTCTTCCTCGACGGAGCAGGGCTGTCGGTGTCTTACACGTTGGTCTTCAAACCACCCTGGCTGGTCGACATTTTTTTCACTTGTAAACGATTCCTGTAGGCCGAGACGATGTAGGTGTGCTACTTGCCATCTAGACGTTGCACTCACCCCAGTACCAGGGCGGCATCGAGAGGACAAACACCCCCAGCGAATCTCAAGGAGAGGATAGCAGCGCTGCAACAGCGAAGTGTGTCGCCCAATACACACCAGTCAGCGCAAGCCGTGCCTCGGGGACTGCCCAGCCCAGGATCGGGTAGGCTGCGAGACAAAATCGCAAAGTTTGAGGAAAAGGGAGGAACGCCCGTCCCAAGGGGAAGTTTCGCGATGGGCGTCCCACAGCTGGCAGAGAATGCACCACCCAAAAAGCGTGGCGAACTCTATGGCAATCGCGTCCCCGGTCTTGGCCGTCCCAGTGGCCCTCCCGTCTCTCGCTCGGGGTCACCTCCTGCTACGGACGAGTCGGTACCCGCTCCAAGAAAGAGATGTATCTCTACAGGCACTGGTCTGTCCAACTCGCCATCCAACTTTTCTACAGACGAACCCGTCCCCGCACTGCCAAACGGACTTACTGCACGTCGCAACTCACTCGCCGTCAGCTTTGGCTCAGGGAGACGCGTCATGAGCACCAACGACGCTGACCCGTCTACGCCCCTGCCAGAGAAACCCCCCGAGAACGTGGAGGAGCAAGCTACGTCCACGCAGACTACCATCGAGCCAACACCGTCTGTGGAACCTACCCCCACCGAGGCACCCCCACTGCCCACAGAAGACCCACCTGCACCCAAAAAACCTTCCTCTCCCCTCTACGACGCGTCTCAGAATGTCTCGCAGTCTTCTTCTACTATCGACCAAGACAGCAAAGATGGTCACTCAGACTACCAATCTGCTCCCCGGTCTGCTGTCTCTCAGCCATCCCCATCACTCCCCGCCGCTTCACCTCCGTCCCCAGCACCCGCCGATGTCCCTTTCCCCGCACCCGCTCCCACGCTTACGCCCACGCTGGCTCCTGCAGAGACTGGTGTCATCAGTCCACCAACTTCACCCCCCAAGGAAGTGACCAAACCAGCGGCTGCCTGCCGAGATAGCACCCTCACTATATCTGTGCCGAATCCAATGGTACCCATCCCACCCAGCATCCCGACACCTACTCCGACGATCGAGACACCGGAGAGCAAATCCACGTTCAAGGCTGTCGTTCATCGCAAGGTGACGGAACAACCAAACGTTTCCCCACCGTCCACGCTCGCTCCGCCTGTAGCACCACCGCTGACCAGACACCGACGAAGTGCCAACAACAACAATGTCATTGAAGTGCCTCCCAGTCCAGCCTGCGGTGATCTGGCAGTGCTCCTAGAGGATGCAGCACTGCTCGAGTTGCGACTTACGGAGAATGACGGCAAGGGTCTGAAAGCGAAAGATGGTCTACCGAATACACCCACCCCCACCAGCACGACGTTCCAAACGCCTCGGTATGAGTCGGCTTCTGCCCTCACTGAGCATGTGCATATGCCATCTGAAGATAGTGGTTCGCAGTCGATGCGTTCCGTGTCCATCCCATCGATCAGAGAGCCCTTGATCGATGGGGACATTCCCGAGGGGGAAGAAACGGACGGGAGAAGTCTCGCGTCGACGACCTTCTCACAGCGATCGCCCTCACATCGCAAATACCTGACAAACATTTATCGTCTCACGGGTCGGCGATCGTCGAGTTACATGCCCGGGTCTTATCCACGGGATAGCATGTCTGTGTCGTCTGAAGATTCGTCTCCTGTGACGACGCCATCAGATAGTGGTAAACGCAAAGGATTCGGTATCGCTTGGCCAAGTGGGTCTCCAAAGAAGGGTGGACCCGTTGTCAGCCGTTCGAGTTCGTTTGCGGACAAGATCTTTAACAGGAGTCGGACAAAGTCCAACGTGAGCTCGATCGACCAAGGTATGTTGTCGCCCTTGTTTCGTGAACGTGATGTGCTCATCTGTGCAGCATCAGAACGCAATTCGATATACGAGTCGTCACAACCAAATTTGACCATCCAGCCGAGTCTGACCATCTCTTTTCCGTCAGAGTTGTCGCCTGATGGACCTCCAGATGGCGTGGACATGGGTGCTCACCAGACAGCGTGGATACCCCCTGGTGATACGAATCCTGAGTTTTCGCCCGCGTCTAGTGTTCTCGACAAGGACATCTTTGATGCGTTTCCATCCGTTCCGCAAACCTTGCCTCCAGGGTTCCACCTTGACGCTGAAAATGCCAACACGGGACGTGCGAGTACTCTCCCGGTCAATGGACGTAAATCAGTCCATCAGCGACTGTCGATGATGTGACCGCTTCTACATTCCCGAGTCGTTTTTCATTTCGAAATTTGAATCCGAGGGGGCCTCGTCCGATCCTTTGCTTTAATATTGATGGATAGCCAGGCTATCGTTGTGTCCTTTTACCCCCATCGTTCCAGTTTGTTTCCCTTTCTCGGTTCTCCACTTGACTGCTTGCTATACTAATTCCTGTTGCATGGTTCGCGCATGGTTTTGACTGCTCCATCTACTCAATACATATTGTCATCACATTGGTTGGAAATATTAGCATGAAGGTGTGCGTGTTGTTGGATTCCTTGGACCCTGGTTCTAGACTTTTCTTCTTTTTGCTACGTAATACTAGTATGGTTGCCCCTGCCCGCAGCATTTGCATGTCCATACGTTTCTACTAGACCGAGTGCGGTCACATGAGACCGACCTAGTCGTGTTCCCAAGACGCGCGTAGTACATAAGCTCTGACCCTCTTGTCGCGTTTGTAGAGAGCACCATGACACCGTGTACAAGCTTGCCAGCGTTGGTCGTGTTCTTGTTTGCGTCAGGTATGCACAACAGTGTCGTGTCGCGCAGTCCTCAGTGCTCACCCAGCATGATGGTATTCTAGTCTGCCTTGCCAACATATCGCTGGTCATTCCAGACTTTGAGCCACAGCCATTGAGTGCCGAGATTATTGGTGTAGGGGCTGATAACGAGACGACGTATCTGTTGTTGCCGGGCCAGCCAACGGGGACATGGGTCAGCCAAACGCCGGCGTTCACCGGGACAGGTGAGCGTGCTGTCATGCCATGTCAGGTGTTGCCTTTGTTGACGCCAGGCACAGCAACGCTGGTCGAGGGTGCGAGCGACGTCGTGTTCGAGTATGCCAACTCGGCGTTGACGGTGATGGAGTCGTGCGCGTTTGCGAGTGGGATCGCGAATTGTGATGTGGTGGTGGGTGGTGGGACGACGGGGACGGCGCAGGATACGGTGACGCCGTTGCTGGTGCAGGGTGGGGGCACTGTGTCGTCTGCACCTACCAGTTCTGCTACGAGCGCGGTGTCGACGGCGACGGCTGTGCCTGGCAGTTCTGTGACTGCGAGCAGTGCGACGATAACGTCCTTGGTCAGTCCGACTGCGACAGCAAATGCAGGTGAGCAAGCGAGGCCTTGGATGGGGAGTGTCGGTGGAGTGGTGTCCTTGGCTGTGTTCCTATGGATCTGAGCGGGCCATAATGGGGTGAGTTGTCGTGTTTTGCTGTATGATCGCCGCAGTAGGTTCCTGACCATTGACGCACATAGATGGGTGGAGTCATATCGTACTCTGGTTTGGTGCTGGAACGGTGCTGCACTCGGTATTTAATTTCAGTACACTCAAGGCCTCGTTGGGCACACGTTTTGGAAATCTCGTAGGTTGTCATCTGGACCGGAAATAGGACGACAAGGTTCTCATCTCTTGCGATGGATCTCCTTCTCGATCTCAGCTCATTCTCGTAACCCCACAGCACCCTTACACATCATATAAACCTGGCACTGCTCACAGGACCTTTTTTTTTCTTCTTTCTTTTCTTCTTTTTCTCGCTCTTCTTCTTCTTCTCCACCTCTTCCTCATGACCGAGTACAATACCTCCCCCGACGCAGTACAACTCTTTGGAAACTTGAAAGAGCGCACTGCGTATTGGGTTCGCTCGCACTCGCCCTATCACTCCTTGTTTCATTCACCAGAGAGCCCGCCGTCGGTTGTTGGAGAGCTAGAGGAGCGTGACTCGGACGGCGAGAGCTCTCACTCACTCCCACCCAAGATGGTCCTCAGATACGGCGACGGTAGAGCAGACATCCCCATCTCCCACTGGCACTACGAGACCGCGCCAGATGCGCGTCGTGAACCGTTATCGCGCCATAGCTCTCACTCTCGTTCTCGTCCCTATACCACCTATACCCATGACCGTGCCAGGTCCACTGCAGATGCATACTCGCGACAGGATCATGACCATGCCCACCACTCGCGCCATCCTCTCCCGAGGGCGTATGAAGACGACTTTTCGACACCTCCTGAAGAGATCCACATCTTGCCTTCTGACCCAAATGTGCAACCACATCGCCCTACGGGGACTTACCGACCCCGTCGGGCATCAGAGCCTCCCCGTCGTCAACCGCAGTTGGCTGCGCCCGTCGACGACGACGAGCCAGAGACGATCGAACCTCTTCCCCCTCGCCATCCTCACGAAGCCCCACCTGTCGTCTACTCGCACTCGCAACACATCCACGACCCATATGATCACCCACACCCCAGCCATTCACACTCACGTGGCAATCGACCACCTCCGTCGATCGTGTACGCCGCAGGGCATCACCATGCGAGTGATCATTACGCCCCGCCTACGATTGTGTATGCCCCACAAAAAGCCCCCGGTATGACATACACAGTATCTGCCCCCACAGGGTCTGGCTTCCCTCAGTACCCGCGTATCACGGCTACACCCTATAATCCCTCCCGGCATCTCTCGTCTGTACATGAGGAACCGCGGTACGGACCGAGACCGATGCACAGACGGGACTCGCGTGCGCAGACACCCATGAGCGAAGGCAGTGGTGACTCGGGCAGCACATATTACATCATCCCCACCCCAGGTCAAAAGGTCAAGGTGCTGGTACGTCCCCGACGCGCGATACCGGACGGCGAGCTGACAGGATCTAGGTCGGACCCGAACCCTCGCTTTACACGGCAAGCTCGACGACAAAGTCAGCTTCATCGCCGCACTCGCCGTATTCGGGTGCGAGCAGTGGCGGAATGAAACGACCGTTGATGAGTCGGCTCATGCGCTTTGCCTCGGATCTGCGACCGTCGAGGAGGATGCTTCGTCGTCGACACTCGATGGACTCTTCGCGCGCGCGCGCTCGTGAACATTGATGTTTGTTTTTCGTATGTTGGAAAAAAAAATTGTTGTACGTCATTTGCTCGTAATTCCTGATAGACTCGAACGATACGCTTGTTGTATGCACGTCCTGGCTTGTAGCTCTAATACGCACCACCCTCGTTTCTTTCCTTGCATTCATGGTCACTTTTTTCTTCTTGCATGATCTCGCACACATGTTGTAGTAGTACGATATGTCGATAGGCATCCATGCATTCAGGACCGCAATCGGGATCAGGGCTGGGCAGATCTCGTCTGACATCTCACGCGTGTGTTCATTTACGACGCAGCGTCGCACGTTGTACGTCTCATCTCATTCGTGTTGCTTGAGGGACCGTTGAAATCGCAAAGAAAGAAAGCCCTCGGGTGGTGGTGAGAAACGATTCAAAAGGGCTTATCGCCATTCGTCGAGATATGGCACTGGCTATATGTGGACGGGTGAAATTTTTAACAAGCAACAGGGTGTATATGTACATTGACGGAACGCGGCTGATCCGTATGTGTCATGATACGGTCAAGACGGCGGGCGGAGCGTCCAGTGGCCACGACATTGGCAAAGCGGGCGCGACGAAAAAGGGCGGCACCTTGCATCGTCGTACACCACGCCCTCAGCTCCGTCTTGCGCACCTTGCGCTCGAACCCCGAGGGGCTCAGTGTCCGTATTTCAAAATCAAAAACGGGAGATAAGAACCCATTCAGTCGGTGTCAGTACCCATTGTCAGAAATGAACGGCGGTGTTGGAAAACCGGGCACTCTCAAACCCCGTCGACGCGACCCGGGGATCGTCCTGGACAGTGCAACCGTTGCCACGCCAAAAAGCTCCAGAGACGATGCGGATACGTGATCGGGCTGGACGAGGACGCGATCGTGTGCTGTGGACCCATGTGCACGTCGATGCGCGTGTTGGCCATATCTACCCGTCTTGACGGCATCGACTGCGATCTCCGTCTACTTCTCGGTAGCACCACCTGAGCTCACCGCATACGGATACAGCCATCGAAGAGAAGGTGGTCATGCACCGCGATCCAAGATACATACATGGTAGCACCAGGTGTCGGCCGAACGAAGCGCGTCGCGTCGATAGATAACGCATACATTCATATGCGGGCGCAGTCGTACGTCGCACGAGATGGGCGCCAGGTTATGACGGCGCCGGTGACCGCATAAAGTACATTCGAGGAACAGTTTGATCGAAACGCGAGATGGAACCGGTCAGTGCCGAATGCGCGGTCCACGTGCGCCGAAATGGGATCATGTGCAGATGCGTGCACGTCGTCTTGACCGGCGATGTGGCTTTAGAGGGAGGAGGGTGGATAAACGTTAACAGTGATGGCACACTAGATGGGCCGAGATGAAGTATGCGTCATTGTCGTTGGCGCTGTGAAAATACCAGAAAAAAGAGATGGAATGATTTACGACGGTGGTTGGAGATGGAAGGAATGTTTCAAACAGCGGTGGCGAATCGATGATCGTGCATGGCTGGAAGGGAGACATGGCGAGCACAGCGGACAAGGCTTCGACGAGGTCACGGTACAGAAACAGAATTTGAAACCTCCCACAGAGACAATAGGGAGAGCGAAGCCGAAGCTCACGGATGAGGAAAGGTGACAAAGTAGGAAGCAGTCACCAGGAGAAAAAAAAATAGGGTTCAATTATTGAATATGAAGGGGTTTTGCCGACAAGAAATAGGCAACACATAGAGCATGTTCAGAAAGGGAACGGCCCAGACCAATTTGCCCAAGTCAGCATCAAACCAAGTTTGTTGGCAAGCAAAAGAAAGAAGGAGGGGACCACTTACCAATCACTCCTGTGATGAACGTAATAGTACGCGCGTCGACCTTTGTTGGTAGGAGTGATAAAGATAGCATATCCATGCAGTGCCCGCACACATGATCCAGCAAACAGGACAAAAAGGCCACAGCGATAATCGATCCTGCGCAGGCACAGTAGCAACACTGGCCACACCATAAGCACTAGAGGGCGATGCCCAGAGGCAGGACCGGAAGCTGATGCACATGCTCCTGCTTCTGTCCACTCAGAGACCGTTCATCTCGCTAATTTTTTCTTGTACTGCCTGAACATGGCCATCGTCGTCCCACAGCAGTTCCCAGCAGTGATTTCCCTCGGAAATGGGGTAGGGTATATCCTGGGAGTTTGATCAACGCTTTGCGGCACGGTTTCTGAGGACAAACTACACGGGATCTCCTGTTGGTATGACGGATAGGTCAAGGCGAAGAAACCATGCCGACCAGCTGAACGCCATTTGCAAGCGTTGTACATGCAATGGGAAAAAATGTGGATGAACGGCCCACGTCGCAGCAGGCCCATCGATAATCTTAGGGGCCTTGATTTCATATCTAGCAATGCATCGTTGGGTCACATGCGATGCCCAGAAAGCAGCGTCGAGGTTCAGATGGTGAATTCAATGGCGATAGAGTGGACAGACCAGAAGGCGCGTCACGATCGTGTGTACGGTGCGCATGACGCGTACGCATTACATGAGCTTTGAGCTGTGGTGGAATGGAAACCACGGTCATACTGCATTGCAGGTCACGGGTGCTCGAGAGCATGGTGTAGGCGCAAAATATGGCCTAGAGGGTCGATAGACGTGTTGGAAGGATCTGATCGCTCAGGAAACGGTGCGATCAGAGTTGCATAAAGGAACAAACGTGCAGCAGTTGGGGTTTGGTGGGGATGAGCCAGGATGCCTGTGCATGCTGTAGCTGCTACGGGTAGCATGCAGTGGATAATGGAGACAAGGGGGAGCGTGTCGGAAACGTGAAGACGGTAATGATCTAGAACAAAAATGTAGTCCCCGTGAACGACGAGCAACGAGGTCTCTTGGAACGCTAGAATTTGGATATCGCTCACGATGTGGGTCCCAGTACCACCTGGCCAAAACCTCGTTATCGTCGCCGCAGTCGTTCTGGATGCGCTCGTCGTTGCCAGCGGACATGGAGGAGAGGGAGGAGGAGATGTTATGTAAGCAAGAGTGACGGCGCTTGTGACGGGTCGGCGTGACCGCGTGACCAGCGGGCAAGTGTCAAAGCAGCGTCTGACTGACATGACGAGTCCACAGGCATTGGCTGGTCAGATACTACCAGCGCGCGGTGCTGCCCAGAAAGCGAACGCCAGCTTTGCAGAACAACTTGCGGACTCACCTGGTCGTTCGGATGGCGACGTTCCGTCCAATCCCTTTGGTGAACCAGCACACAAGACAAAGGTCAAGTACCGCTACAGTGCGACGGGGAAACACCTTTCTTCTCCGCTCATGGGCAGTTCTTCATCTCCGGAAAGAAAACAAGACAAGTCCAAGCGCAAGAACATGGCCACATCGCCATCGCATGTCTCAAAGAACAAGGCAACTGCAGTGGCATCAACATCGCGTAAGCGCAAGGCGTCTACACCCGCCGCACGCGAGGACTTGCTAAGAACCATGTTTGTCTCATCCCCGTCACCCTTGTCAAGTGCACCGGCCACGCCTGTCGAGTCCAAGAAAGAACTCCCGATCTCCCCCACTCTCACAGCAAGAGATTTGACACCAGATCCCCCAAAGCGACCTTCCATCCCACAGACATTCTCGCTACGTACCATCAGGCATACTGGGTCAAAGTTTAGTGTCTCATCACAGCCCCTGTCCAAACGGAAGCAAAGGAGAAAGAAAAAGGCGAATACGAAAAAGGATCCTGACATCTGGGCTATTGGAAATTCCGTATGGGTACTCATCAACCAGGCCGGTGTGCTCGCAGACAACAACACGAATACCGACCCGTCTGGACAGCTCATGTGGTGGCCGGCCCAGGTGAGCTGCAACGTTGAACGCTTGTGAACATGCTACATCCATCTCCGCAGATCGTACAGAAGGACCCTCTCCGTGTATCATTGTTCGGCGACTTTCCATCTTCATCCTTCCCAAGTAGAGGCCTCTGTACGATCTTCGCCCCCTCATCCTCTAATGTCCTGTCTATTAATGATGACAGTGGTGTCAAACGCTTCTCGCGTGCCACGTTTCGTCTTCCTTTTCTTGCAGATGACGATATCAGTCCTCCCACCAAAAAACTGCGTCTCGACGAGACCACAACCGTCGACGCGAAATGGGAATCTGCCGTCCAGAGTATGGACAAGGCTTCAACACTTGAACGAGAAGGACTACCAGCACTTCTATCCTCTTACGCCACAGCTGGAGGCAACTTTTATGACTCACTCGATGACTCAGATTCCGACGCATCCGTTCTGCGACAGTTGCGTCAACCGACGAGTCCCACTCAGGGAGACTCACAGCCGACCGCGTCGACGAAGAAATCGAAATCAAAGTCATCGAGACGGAAGGAAGAGGCCGACATGAATGGGACGATAACGCGTGACTATTCACCATGTCCTCCGGATCCAACTCTTCAGATCCCTGGAGAACTCGTCCTTGCCTTGGCCCCAAGAACGGGGACCTCTTATTGGCCTGCCAAGATTCTTGAACATGCCCCAGGTCGCAAAGAACAATATAGGGTCAAATTCTTGGATGACAAGGAATACGTGATTGCAAGGGATAAATTCTGGACATCGGAAGAAGAGGGATTCATTCAGTGTACACTTGGAGAATGGGAAAGTGCAGCAAAGGCCACCGATGACCTCGAGTCGGAAGAGGAGGACGAGGCGTTCGGTACCGACGATAGGGACGCAGGTCCTGACGACACCACATGCGCTTTACCGCCACCGCCACGCGCAAAGGACTTTGAAGATCTTTCCGTCTGCAGACAACTCGCATATGTGAAGCCCGTCTTGCGAGCGATTTTAAACAAGGAATATGCACCTGCCCGAGAGAAGCATGAGGCATTCATGCGGGGTGGGCCTGGGAGGGTTGCGCTGTTGAAGTCGGCAGGCGTGAGAGGGGGTATGGATGCGCGTTTTGTGAAGGCGGTCCAAAAGGCGATATGTGCGTGGGTGCTTGGGAATAACGGGCTACGACCTGAGAGGTTGGACGTGGGGCCGAATCTGACCGAGGACAGTGTGGTAGATGTGGCAAATGAGGGGGCTGCTGCCAACGCTGTTCCTGCACAAGTCTTGCCAGGGGAGACTTTGCCGCACGATTCGACGGACGACGACAGAATGGAAGGTATCGAGAGTACGGTGACGGAGGATGCGCAGGTGGATAAGAATGAAGGGACACAGAATGGGGTTTCACCTTTGCCCACGCCAGATAAGCATGTCGAGGGTGTCCAGGACTCTGAAATGGCCGTTGATGGGCAAGAAGAGGTAACGTTCATTTCAGTCACCCTAGTCAGTTGACCTAAACCACAAGGCGAAGCGGCCGGTCGCTCTACCTCCCTCGAATGGCGTAGCCCTCAGTCCTCTGGCAGCCAAGAGCCAATTGGATGTACGGCACGTTGCGATTACCCATGAGATGTGATGCTGAGCAAACAATAGCTTCTGGCCGAAGTCTCACAAGCAGTCGCGACTGAACCGTCGTTATTGCCCTCACATCCCGAGGTGCCCAGGTTGAAGGTCGATCCGCCGCCACAGGTAGTCCAGTTGTGCCTGCTGCAGACGCATTCTCATTCGTATCGTAGGATACATCTTCCCAGCCAAGTCCACTTACACCTATTCCGGAAGAAGACCAGCAGATATCCCCTAAAAAGAGTGCCCCAGATGTTGGCGAAGAATTCGAGATGCTGTCCGGTGTCGAGAAGCTCGACGTGAATATTCCCCCCCGTCATTCCGAATCTAATCACTGAGCTGTGTTCTATTGGCAGTATTGTCTCAACATCCTTCTCCCTGAAGCTGTCCAACAACTTCTCCTTTGGCGCTCTGGCGAACGCACTTCTTCCGCGCTTCTCTCTCCTGAAGAAGAAGAGAAATTGCATCATGTGGGGACCCGAAAGGCCGCAGAGACGGACTGGGTAGATGACCTGATGAGACTCCGGGAAGCACAAGCTCGACTGTGGGGTGTCGACCCAAGTAAGAAACCGGAGAAGAAAGCAGAAGTCGTTCAGGGTGGGACAAGGTCACGGCCTCGACTGAGATCATGAACGCCATTCGTTTGGCAATCGGATCGTGGTCGTTGCTCCATCTCGATTGTTGTTACATTCTCAGACGTTATATAGTAGTCCTTGTACGTAGCATTTCTGTGATATTGTTGTGGTGGGCCGTGTAGTAGTCCTAGGCAGTGACAATAATGATAGTGGCTGGGCATCGCTCCGTTATTCTCTCGTCTACATCCATCTCTTTGTTGCACTGTACCATACACGAAGCAGGTTTTCGTGAAGACATTCCACGTTCATTTCTCACAGTAGATGTTTGTCAATGCCACCTCCGACGTCCAGCAACGACTGGTTGGCCGCTCGCCGATTCGGAATTGTAATTGACGCTGGATCGTCTGGCTCGCGGCTTCAAATATACAGTTGGAAGGACCCGCAGGTTGTACTCGAAGACTATGGAGACGCTGTCCGGGACGTGTTGCCCAAGGTCGAAAAGGGCGTTCAAAATGGGGAGGACTGGATCACAAGGGTCGAACCCGGTGCGCCTTTCACCTCTGGTAGACCCATGCATACCTAACCCTGCATTGTTTTTTTTTTTTACACTCCAGGCTTGTCTTCGTTTGGGGACAACCCAGAGGGGGTGGCCGGGTACTTGGAACCTCTGATTCGACATGCCCGCTCGATCATCCCGCCGTCGCTCGAGTCGGACACACCGCTCTTCCTTCTCGCGACGGCGGGGATGCGCTTGTTGACGCCTCTCCAGCAAGCGCGCGTCTTGAACGCAGCGTGCACCTATCTCCGGACTGCCTCCGACTTTCGCATCGAACCCGAGTCCAAAGACGGGCCGTGTGGGTCGAGCGTGCAGATCATCACGGGCGAGGAAGAAGGTCTATTCGGATGGATAGCTGTCAATTATCTGATGGACGGCTTTGTTGGACGCGACAGACACGAGAAGACGACGTATGGGTTCTTGGATATGGGCGGCGCATCGACGCAGATTGCGTTTGAACCTGCGGATCAGGACGTGAGAGGAAACGAAGCGGCCTTGGTCGATGTGAGGCTGAGGTTGTTGGGAGGGACAGAGATCAAGCACAAGGTGTTCGTGACGACGTGGTTGGGGTATGGGACGAACAAGGCGAGGGAACGCTATGTCGCCGAGGCCATCAAGGAGGCGGAGATGGATGGTTCGGGGCAACACACGATACAAGACCCGTGTCTACCCAAGGATTTAAAACTCACGGAGACGGCGCCTTTGTACGCGGGATCACCGGTGCATGACACGACGCCGCACACGCTGATCGGTACGGGGTCGTTTACGCAGTGTCTACAAAAGACGGCGCCGCTTTTGAACAAGGACGTGCCGTGTTCGGATGCGCCATGTTTATTCAATGGCGTCCACGTTCCCCTTATCAACTTCTCGTCCTCACACTTTATCGGCGTCTCGGAGTACTGGTATTCCTCGGAACACGTCTTTGGACTCGGCGGACCGTACGACTTTGTGCAGTACGAACGCGCTGCTTCACAGTTTTGCGCACGGGACTGGCACGGGATTGTCTCGCAACATGAGACATCGAAACAGGCAGGTTTACTCGGTGGAGACGGGGAGGTGATGCAGAACGGACAGGTCGTCGAGACAGGTATATGGGGTGATAAGGTCGAGATATCCAGACTGCAGATGCAATGTTTCAAGGCCGCATGGGTCTCCAACGTACTACATGAAGGCATTGGGTTACCCCGCATCGTCGATCCTGGCGGTAATTCGACTACTCAGGGAGAAAAGGTCGCGCAGCAAGCTGAGAGAAAGGGACTTGGGCCACCCATATTCCAGTCTGTGAATACGGTGGGAGGGATCGCGATAAGCTGGACGCTCGGAAAAATGGTCCTCGAAGCAAGCAAAGAAGTGAAACCGTTGTCTATTCATAGCCGACCTCTTGTGGATCCCGTGCAGGATATACCCTCAAACTTGCGGAATCCGCCTATCACACCGATTCGGCCACCGTTCCTAGATTTGGATGCGATTGAGGAGAAGATATCACAACATTTACCCCCCGCTTTGACACGAGAATCACTTGGATTCTCGCCTGTTGTAATTCTGTTCTACTCTGTCGTGGCGTCGCTCTTGTATTGCGTGGTTCTCCGACTGCGCAGACCACTTGGTCATGCCTTACGACGACTGAAGCGAGGATCATTGAGGCGGGGTATGGATGATGCATACATGATGGAAGAAGGTAACCTTTCCCAAACCAACCCATCTTCCATACTGCCACCCTCTCTTCTGCGACCTCTCCGTCGCTTTGCGTCCCCAAAAACAACCCGTCCCCGCCCACCGCCGCTCAACTTATCATCCCACCCCGCGCGACCCCTTCTCCGGCATGCTCATTCCTCGCCTGCATCTCCCACAACCGCACGCACCTCACCCTCTCATTATGAACACGCGTACCCCCCGATCGGCACCTCCACAGCGTCCCAATACCATTCGCGGGCGTCGTCGCCGACGCTGGGGTCTGCGTCTATGCCAGACGAGACGGCTGCAATGCTGTCCCACAGCGCTGCATCATTGTCATCGATAACAGCACGATCGAGAAATACATCACAGATCAGTTTGACAACAATCGTACCGAGATCGGCATCGCTGTCGCGTGCCATGAGCGCGGCTTCATTGCAAATACCAAACGGGTATCACCCCGTGTGATGATGACGCTCTTCAATGCGATGCATTGTGGGGCCATGAATGATTTTTCGATCTTTTTTTTCCTTTGTTGCCTGCTTCTTGGTGCGCTTTTGACTTATTATAGACGTTTTTATGACACTTTTTTTTATCTAACGCATTCTTATTGGTGGACGCGAACGCGGGATGTGTAGTAATGACCCCTGTTGATATAGTATATGCGAGTATCATCTTTGGATCTATCTCTCAGTGTCTTGCAAAATCTGGTGTCCCCACGCGTCGAGTTTTCCTCATCCTGCTGCCATGTGAATCGTCCAAGGGACACTTTCTGCGTGCTCTCTATCATCATCTGAATTGCGGCGCCGATGGTATTAAAAGAGCAAACACGCCAAAGCTTAGTGGTTACAAGATTTAGAGTACATACCATGATAGAAAACACTACAAGAGAAAGCCTCGGTAGACGCAACCCATTATCACCAGATCACTGGTCGACCAGGAAATCGAATCCTTGGAAGGATGTCCAAGATAACGACTGTTGAGCGTTGCACGGCACCGACCGTCGGTCAAGCTGTACCTTTGCGCGATCCCAAAGTGATGGTCGAAAGTGAAGCGATGACTATGAGACTGTGACCATGACCGGGTGCCCCAAGAAGGCCATGAACCTGTCTCGTAGAACACGTTCCTCCTCTGGTTCCTTTCCCCGCCGCATGCTCTTCATGTTGAGAATGTCACGGTCCCAGATCCTTGTCTAGGGAAATGAAGTGAATGGGATCCAAAAAGTCGGAAATCCGTGAGCGTGGCGTGCTGCACTCGAGGCTGCGAGACCCGATTCAGCTAGCACAGCCAAAACTGTATCGGGTCCAATGATGATCGGTATGTGACCAGAACTTGCACGCCGACTCACGGACGAGCTGTACTCTTTCGTCTGTCACCTCCGCGGATCGATGGAGAACAGTTCCTATCTGACTTGGACGCGGCGGTGTTTGGATATGTGGGTGAGCATCTCCCACTAGTACGCTGGGATTCCTCAACGGGCTCCGCTGTGGTTGCTTGACGAGGAGATACGATGGTGTCACGTCCTGCATGTCTGTTAGGCCACCCGCGGGAGCCAGAGTGTCTTCGCTGTTGGCCAACGAGGCTCATGCATCAAATCGTTCAGCAAGGATGCCTTCCAGGACCAGGAAGAGCGCTTTTTGATCTCACAATCTCCTGTCAAGAGCCAAGATGGATCGGCGTTGTACTCACGTCAAGAACTGTCCAGTTGGGCTCGAAATGAGACCACAGTGGCAGTCGTTATCGCATCCTTGATGATGATGTCGCAGTCGATCGGTGTACAGACAGATGCACTTCCTTGTGTTCCCAAGAGACACATGAAAATTCACCTACCCGAACCACCGTGAAGTATAAAGGGTAGATAAAGGACGCGTTGCGCATATCGGGGTCGTCGTGCAGCCAGGGATCGGGCTGCGCCTTGTTCGAATTCACCATGGTTCCGGCCCCTGCTGTCTCCGCAGTGTGCGATTCTTCTATCTTTGTGAATGGAACGACTGATATGAACGTGGACATGATGGGTCAAGGCTAGCGTTCTGTTTTCCACATTGACCAGCATCAACCCTTGTTGGATTGCACTGAGTCACTATTTCTGAAGGAAATCAAGGCAGGCTGTGCCACTGAGGCAGCGAGGCTTCCAATGATGACGCCACTGGCGCTCTGGCTAGAGTGGTAGATAATTGGAACGATCAACACCTGGATCATTTGATTGCTATTCAACCGCACCAGTGTTGTCGTTTCAAGGCCGAGAGTTAACGGCGATGAGGTAAACACGGCGGAAGGCGAGTTCTAGTGAAAGCGGAAGAAAGTTGGGTTGACCAAAACGGGTAAGAATCGTTGGACGAGATAGTTACTCATTGAAGGTTCCTATCCAGTAGGTGTGCACATACGGTCAGTGCCAAGTGCTTCGTGTGACTTTCGTAAATTGGCATCAATGGAGGGGTGGCTAGAGTCTGAGTAGAGAGACGGATGGTATCTGATTCTAGTAGCCTCCTCCGGTGGTATACTTTTAAACCGGTTCCTCGCTCAAACCTGATGCGAACTCTCCGGCCATTCAAGTTGAATTTCTTCCCGCTCATCCTCATACCCTGGGGGTGTCCAGCTCTCCTCATTCCCCAGGTTACCCGCAAATGCGATGGTAGAGATGGATGTCTTATCTCCAGGAAGGTCTCGCGACACTGCACCAAATCCGGTGTCGATCCCCGTCCAACGACCACGGAGATCGCGATCGAACATCTCCCGTACGCTGATGATGAATCGAGGCATGGTACAGCTTAAGAGCGGGGTGTAGACCATGAACAAAACATCGACAACGACTGGCGCATTGAAAGTTAACGGGGTCGCAAGAAGGAAGTAAAATGTGTTCCTACAAGGTAGGCAAGAACGTCAGACCAGGCTCCGTGTAAGAACAAGGCAGAGCATACACGACAAAATAAAAAATACCATCTCGCACAAACATGTTCAGGTATCGGTTGGGCTGCCATTGCTTCGTCGCCCTGTGCATCTCGAACAACCGTTTCAAGGTTTGGGCAACAGCGAAAATCAGTAGTATGGCACTGATGAGAAAACGCGGGAGTGCACCGTACATGCCAAGAAGTACTGGGACGCTAGGAGTGAATGAGCCAGTGCAAATAGTGATATCCAAAACTTCCATAGTCGTGACTACACAATAGGATGACAAGAGCACAAGGCTGCGAGTGAGATTAACGGTCACATTTCACTTGAATTGAGACATACGTATAAAGTAGACCGGAGAGCTGTTGTAGATGGCGGGCAATACCACAGAGACGACAACCAGCGGGATGTAAAAAGACAGGAAGACACCCAGTACTATCCTGGACCGATTCCACATTGTATGCACACGTAGGATCATTACAACTGTAACCAGAGTGAAATAGGAATACAGGAATAGAATTAGGGGAACAATGACTCACGATCACCAGCACAAACGAACACCGGAAAGGTCCAACAAGATACCAGGAACAATATAGTGCCTGCAAAAGATTCGCAATCATTTTGTAGAGGGGTGTGAGCTAACGTGCTTACATCTGTTCAACGGTTAGCGATCGATGTCTACCAAAAAGATTTGGATGCATACGTCTGTGATCGCTCATCAATTAGTAGCAACAAGAAATTGAAAGAGGCGCTTACTTTTAACGGGCCAGGAATGAACGTGGTACCAACTACAAACACAGAACTTGGTCAGCCTGACATCTCTCCGTCCAAGCCATTGAACATACTGAGCCCTTGCAACCTTGGGCAGAAACAAAGGGTGAAACGTCAACATAAGATAAGGAAAGATGAACGTACAATGCCCAACAGAGACCAGGATAGTGGACCTATTGTTGTGATCAGCTCAGGACCAAAACACCACATGGTTACGATACGCACCAGGAGGTATATCGTAGAGACCCAGGTCCACCGCTTACGTTGCAGAGTCCATAAGAACACAGAACTGGTTTGAAGATTGGCGCTCGCATACCCAGACATACTCTACCTGCGTAGATGATTAGAAGGGAAACAAGAGATGAAGAGAAGACTGAAAAACCTCT
The DNA here is from genome assembly GCA_038094075.1 of Xerocomus spinulosus. Lineage (NCBI taxonomy): Eukaryota > Fungi > Basidiomycota > Agaricomycetes > Boletales > Boletaceae > Xerocomus > Xerocomus spinulosus. Next base: position 53,379 of record JBBPTN010000059.1, on the reverse strand, counting down.
TTCGGAAACAGAAGGACTGTTGCGATCAGACATCAGTTGTCGCTCCAAGGAAGGCAAGATATAAGGAGCGACTTACTGTAGTCGTACCCCACAATTACGCACCAGATGACTTTGTGGTTGGCAATGAGACAACATTCGGCACTGTATCGTGAGGGGACATACGAGATATATAGTTGTTCACCACGAGAAGATTGTAAAGTGACTGTACATCAGACGACATGGCGCGCACAGGGCCGTGTTTGAAGAAATGAAGAAAAGCGACGACTTATATCTTCTTACTGTCGGATTATTGACGATCAACAAGTGGATAGTAGGAGCCTGATGGGCTGTGGGACCAGCGTGAGGTAGCGCAAAGTAACGCACGCTTGTGTCACCATTGACTCGTACTTATTTAGTACGAGTACCTAGGACCGAGGAGCCATTACCCAAGGGAATCAAGGCAGGCTGTGCCACTAGTTTCGATGGTGCTCTGGCTGGACCCTCGGTGGCAGGCGATTGTAACAATCAACACCTAGATCATTTTATTGCTATACAACCACACTAGTGTTGTCGTTCCAATGGCCCCTGAGTTGTGGGGTTGAGGTGAACATATCCCAGTTCTAAAAGGGGGAAGGTTGAGTTGGCCAAAACGGGAAAAGGTAAGATAAAGTTGATCAATCCGCTTGTTCTAGGGAGAAATCTGTTCGTGATCCTACACCGTCCATTTATATAGTATTCTACGAATGGCGTGGGTTCGTATGGTAGTCATTTGTGAGGTGGGTGATTTGAAACAATTAAAGAACAAGGCGAAAATGTAAGAACTTCAAGGAAACAAATGAGATAGGCGAGACGTACTCTGACTCGAGGGCACTGCGAGCTTATCGTGTCCGTTTCGCGCGGGCGTATCCTTACAGAGTAGACAGTGACCCATAGGTGGCTATATGGGCGCGGGCATAATTCCCTATCTAGGTGTGCGCATACGGTCAGTGCCAAGTGTTCTGTGTAACTTTCGTAAGTTGGCATCAATGGGCGGGGACTAGCACGATGGTGTGGATTTGAGTTGAGAGAAAACAAGGTCGTATCTCATACCGCGGCAACTCATTTGATGGGCGTCGTACACGGTCGACTCGGGAGTAGTAGATGCACCAAAAAAGAAATAGTGTACAAAAAAGGTGTGTACGTGAACGAGATGGCATGGACATACAAAGAGACAAAGGAGTGGTGAAGAAAAAAAAAGCAAGTGGTCTCCAAGGAAAAACGACGTCTCTTCCGGTGGTATACTTTTGTGATTCATCGCTCAAACCCGACGCGAACTCTCTCCGGCCGTTTCGAGTGGGATATCCTCCCGCTCGTCATCATCCTCCTGCAGCGTCCGACTCTCCTGGCTACCCGCAAACGCAATGGTAGAGGGGGTTGTCTTTTCTCCAGAAAAGTCTTGTGACACTGCACCAAATCCGGTGTCGATCCCCGTCCAACGACCACGGAGATCGCGATCGAACATCTCCCGTACGCTGATGATGAATCGAGGCATGGTACAGCCTAAGAGCGAGGTGCAGACCATGAGCAAAACATTGGTAACGACTGGTGGCGTGTTGATTGCCGGGGTCGCAGTAGCGACGACGAGGACGTTGTAATATGTGTTCCTGCAAGGTAGGCAAGAACGTCAGACCAGACTTCGTATGTGCGAACAAGGCAGAACATACACGACAAAATAAAAAATACCATCTCTCACAAACAGGTTCAGGTATCGATTGGGCTGCCATTGCTTCGTTGCCTTGTACATCTCGAACAACCGCTTCAAGGTTTGGGCGACAGCGAAAATCAGTAGTACAGCACTGACAAGAAAACGCGGGAGTGCACTGTACACGCCAAGAAGTATCGGGACGCTAGGAATGAATGAGCCAGTGCAAATAGTGACATCCAAAACTTCCATAGTTGTGGCTACATAACAGGGCTGCGAGTGAGCTTTACAGGCACATTTCACTTGAGTGGAGACATACGTATAAAGTAGACCGGAGAGCTGTTGTAGATGGCAGGCAATACCACAGAGACGACGACCTGCAGGGCGTAAAAGGACAGGAGGACACCCAGTATTGTCCTGGACCGATTCCACATTGTATACACACGTAGGATCATTACAACTGTAACCAGAGTGAAATAGAGATAGAGTCAGCGGCACATGAATGACTCACGATCACCAGCACAAATGAACACCGGAAAGGTCCAACAAGATACCAGGAACAATATAGTGCCTGCAAAAGATTCGCAATCATTTTGTAGAGGGGTGTGAGCTAACGTGCTTACATCTGTTCAACGGTTAGCGATCGATGTCTACCAAAAAGATTCGGATGCATACGTCTGTGATCGCTCATCAATTAGTAGCAACAAGAAGAAATTGAAAGAGGCGCTTACTTTTAACGGGCCAGGAATGAATGTGGTACCAACTACGAACATAGAACTTGGTCAGCTTGACATCTCCGCCCAAGCCACTGAACATACTGAGCCCACCCAACCTTGGACAGGAAACAATCTTGAGTACGTCAGTATAATAAGGCAATGATGAACGTACAATGCCCAACAGAGACCAGGATAGCGGACCTATTGTTGTTTCAGCTCAGGACCAAAACACCAATTGGATACAATACGCACCAACAGATACATTGTAGAGACCCAGGTCCAACGCTTACGCTGCAGAGTACATAAGAACACGAAACTGGTTTGACAATTGGTGCTTGCATACCCAGACATACTCTACCTGCGTGGATGGTTAGTAGGGAAACAAGAGATGAAGAGAAGACCGAAAAACCTCTTTCGGAAACAGGAGGACTGGCGCGATCGGACATCAGTTGTCGCTCCAAGGTAGGCAAAGTAGACGGAACGACTTACTATAGTCGTACCCCACAACTATGCACTCGATGACTTTGTTGAAAATGAGACGACATTCGACATTATATCGTGAAGGGACATACGAGATATATAGTTATTCACCACGAGAGCCTTGTAAACTGACTGCACATCGGACGACATGGCGTGTACACCGCGTTTGAAGAAAAGCGACGGGGTTCAGCTGGGCCGTTAGAGCAGTGGATTGAGAAACGGATGGCAGGGGCCTGATGGGCACAGGCAATGTGGGACCAGCGTGAGGTGGCGCAAAGCTTGCGTCTCCATTGACTCGCAGGAACGTAGTACTTATTTGGTACGAGTACGTAGGACCGAGGAGCCGTTACCCAAGCAGAGACCCTGGGATCCGGATCGGTTATCTCCTGATCAAACGGATCTATCTCGGTCCAAGAAAATAACTGTGAAGCGAGCATTGCTGAAGACGGGGGCCACTGGAAGTCGGCGCTGAGCGCTGAGCGATACGGACGAGCGAACCATGTTCAAACTGCATTGCCTGATCAATTAAAAAGGGAATCAATCAATGCAGGGTCGTTCCCGCGATGAAATCTTGGTTAAAAGCACCGTCATCGCTTTGAGCCTGCCATTAGCCTTTGGATGACCACCAAAGTTATTCAGCTCGTGAATAAATCTTAGTGCAGCGTATTGGACCACTTTCTGCACTCAGGCATCAGACAGAGAGCTGTGAACGGCGTACTACTGTAAAGGCACCGAAGCGACGCCAAGAGCAACTGCCAAGGATGACAGTGTGTGCCGCAAATGTTTAATGGGCGGGTTATATTTTGGTAGAGATGTCGTCAACACCAATGCGCTGATTGGCACGAACCAGTGCATGATCCTGCTGACCCTCTGCGATCTCCATCGCGTGCTGTAATTATTCAGAGCCTCAAACATCACCAACGCCAGATGATCCATCGTCTGTGATTTTTCTGGAGCATTTAGCGCCTTCGATCAGGCCAATCAAATAGAGATACATAAGATGTAGTAGGTGCACAAGTTGGCACTAAATCAATGGAGGACTTGTCGAGATATCTGTTCCACCAATGTGGACGTCCGTCCGTCCGTTAATATTGATGCTGGATTGCCGAGAAATCAGTGCTGTTGGCAGTTCACTCATGACACACATCGATGGCCGTGTCGAAACAACCTAGAAAGATACACGACTTTGGCCGAAATACATTGCATAGCGGAGATATGAGACGAAGAGAACACAGAGGCGTACACACTCGCCTGAGCCCGGATGCGCATTCAAAATGTAAATGAGCCAGACGCGAGTCTCTGCTTTTGTTTCCCCTTTCCCCTCGTGCCTTTCCCAGCCGTCGTCTCTGGAATCGTGGTATCCCCTGCGTTCCAACTTGGCCCCCAAGCAGACATGTTGGTACTTGCTACAGTAGCCCAGTCATTAAGTGGCTGTAACGGATTGGGATAGGGATAGTGGTATGCGGACGCCACATGGCTATCAAAAAAAGGACCAGCAGTCGGTAGTGATGACTGGCCATGGGTAGCGGGTGACGCGGGTGGGAGAGCTGTGCCCTTCTTCTTCGTTGTGGTTGGAGAGGATGACAGCCTAGCAACAGAAGCCCAGGACTTGGACTTCTGCGACTGCTCTGAAAAAGACGCCACCTCGGAACTGGCACGAGGTCGAACAAGGGACGGGAAAGCTTCGAGTTGGCTAGTGTCGGGAGACGCAAAGGTAGGGACGATGCTACTCAACACGGGGGAAAATGTCGAGGATGAAGCCGAAGGGCTAGCTGGTTGCGCAATGTCCAGCTGACTAGGTCGTGGGGACTGTGGAGAGTACTGAGGCGCCGTCACACACACCGGACTAAGAACATTGCCACTCGCAATCCTTGCATAACTTGACACTGTGGGATCGTGGTCAAAAGACTAATGACGTTGCAAAATAATGCAGAGTCAGTAAAGCAAGCATTGCGAGTGCTGCAAAACCTGACCTCCAACTCATTCTCGGATTCACTCCACGCAGACAAGAGGGCGTGCTTCTTTTCGTCTTTGTCCTCTAGAAAATTGACGACAGCGTTGATAATCTTTGCAGTACCCTGTAGGTTCTGATCAAGGACGTTCCAGACAGTGGAGATCAGCTCGTGGGCGCCCGACTCGTTCGCTCGGCATCCAGGTATTGAAGGTTTAACGGAACCGTCACGACCATTCGGCGCGGCATGCCGTGTCGCTTGTCTATCTTCTCTCATCAGAATTCCTTCCGTTGCTTCCCTTGACCTCACGGGGGTGTTGCCCTGAGTCTGTATAATCTGGGTTATCGGTCCTTGCACTAGCTCTTGAAGAGTGAAATCCTCTCCTCGTCGAGTACTACTTCCCATGTTGTAAGACCCGGCGCGCACTCGTTGTGCTTCTCTTCTTTCCTTCGGGCTCATGTCTGCGCCATGTACCTCCAGGCGATGTGCATTCAGATCGAGTTCTGAATTGAACACGACAAACTTTTGTGCCTGACAACCAGAGTTCGTACACGCAAAGTGGGCTTGTGAGAAATGTGTTTCCTGGATCGAGCGTCAAGCAAGAAGCGCCACACGACGGGATTCAAATCGACCCACGAGACTATCATAGGTTTGGAAACTGTAGGAAGGTCAACACACCAAAGATCGCAACGACTGGACACCTACTATTGGTATCGGATGCCATTTTGTCTGCACAAAAAGCACTCCTCGTGTTGTTCGCGCATATGCACGAACAATTCGTCCTCCCCAAAGAAGCATTCGTTACAAAATTCACACAATGGATGAATTCCGCCTTCAATGGCCTCGTTGGGCAGCGGTCGCCTCCATCGATGTGGCATCGATGGCAAGTGCGATGGCAGCACATCTGGTGGATACAACGCATGCTCGTGTGCAAACGCCTTTTTGAATTGGATGCACAAGTTGCTAGAATCGCGCCAGCCATCAACGAAAGAGCGACAGGATCAATAGAAATACGTACCAAAACACCTTTCCGTGCACAGCCCGAGTATGGAGCTTGAGATGACCCCATCCAGAAGCAGTATAGTCACATTCGACACTGGGACAGTTGAATCGGAGGAGTGCGAGAGTTTCCTCCATCATAACTGCAGTCTCGAATGAGATGGCGAGTTTGACATCCTTGTAGGGGGTCGCTTTCGGTGTAAAGGACGAAAAACTGGCGTCAGGAGAGGCGGTGCAGATGACCTTCAACTGGGGCTCCTGCCAATAACAGCACCAGATGCGAACGACAAACAGCATTAACTGGGGAAATACAAGGGTGACGATACAAAGAAATACACCACCAAAGTGAAAAACGAACGAGCGAGGACACCAACCTTGCAAAATGTGCAAAAGGGCTTCTCATACAGTGCTCGTAGCCGCAACGCACACACATGGCACGTCCGATGGTTACAGGCAGACAGGGCATAATACCTGATGGGTTCTGCACATATCCAGCAAACGATCGCAGCCATCTCTTCCTCTTCATTCGTATGATGTACATCGGCATTCAGCGCGGGTGGCTTTGAAGATCCACCGGTGGTCTGCTTCGACGCAGGTTTGTTGTCCTTTGTAGCTGGTGTGGGCTTATCGCCACCCGTTCGAGTGGCTTTGGTGGAATTAGGTCCGCTGCCACCATCGCCGCGTCCACGTCCACGATTTCCCCGCTTTCCAGATGGCATGATTCAGGATTCAGTGAACGTTGAGATGGGAATGAGGTAGATTTGGTTGTACAGACTTGCTCGTGAGTCGGAGCGTATGCGGCTTGGAGAACCACGTGATTCAGCTTTCCCATTGGCAGTGGACACATGTTGAACATGCGCGTCGACCTTGATTAAGATGATTTAGTAAGGAGGTGATTGATGATGAACGCGCTATATGCTACTTGCGAGGACTGTCGTCTCCGCGTGTCACCACTACCCAGTCCTAAAGTGTAGTGAGACCAGGTCTGAATAGATCGATCAACCGACTTCGGTGATTCCTTTTTTCGAAAATGTGAGTGAGGATAGGCGTCCTCTGCCGCTACTCCGAGATCCCGGCAGGATTAGTCGGGTTAACCATTCCATGAGTCCCTTTCAGACCTACTTGGTCAAATCGATTTTCCAGGCTCAACCCCGCTACTTCTGCCAGCTAAGATTTGCTGCGAAGAGCACATCTGGGATAGGCGAAAACGATGAAGGGGATTCAGGAAAGGCACTTGGCGAGCTCTACAAGTGTTTGCAACTTCGGTAGCAGAACCACCTCAGGCCTCAAGGGCTCTTTTGGCACGCAATTTCTAATTCTGTTTAATCGGCACAAAGTTCAACGTGCAAGGTATAAAAACCTATCGACTTTGGTCGGTTAGCCAGGTCACTAAAAGCTACTCGTCATCTACCCGCTGAGTACGATAATAGGCACACTTACCAGGCTTCTTGTTTAGTCGTCGTTGCTGGTCCCACTTGCCCAAGTATCGCGTCTCATGAGCAGGAGGAGCAAAGAATACATATTCGGGATTTTCCGGCTATCTAGTGGCTTGGCTCTGCCTCCACGTCCTTCTAGGGCCTCACTTACCACCACATTTTCTGAGCTGTGTGGCTTGTATAGCTGTGGATATTACCGTCACCCTAGAGGAACTGGTCACTACCACGATCCAGTTTCGGCACAGCAAGTATCTGTGTCGACGGCCATGTCCTTGTGGATACAGAAGCGTATCTACTGCGCCGATTACTCAACGTGTTTATCCACCTACGAAGTGCATGTCCAGATGCTGAAATGGTGAGTGAAGCGCTACTGTAGTTTCAGATGCTGTGGTGTCAAGTGGCGCTGATAATCCGCCACATTCCTTGCCAATGGTCTTGAGAGCCGCCCAGCTCGATACATTTAGCAAAGTGCGCCGGATCAGGGCACTCCAGTCTCTGAATCCTCTAGAGGGGGCCTTATCTGATCGAATCCAGACGACTCTTCATGAATATGATGCGTAGCGAGTGTTATTTCATAAATTAGTTCAGGCATCATTCAGAATCGGCCGTTGGTATGTACAACGGTAAGTCGAGTGAACACCTCTGGTTGGCCATCTTCAGGGATATAACCACTGCTGTGATCAAAGGTGAGTTTCATCGTTCGACATGACAACATCTTACTGCAGGTGCGTATCACCAAGCTGCTCCACTCATGCACAGGATAAGTGGCGTCTGACAGGATATACATGCATAAAACACGACTTGGCTTATTACCGCGCTGGAAGCGTCGTGGTCATGCCAGGTACTCTCGATGGTTGCCATCGTTCTGTTCCAAGCTCCTTTTCTTACTCTGATTTGACCCGTTTTCGCACAGGGGTTTTGCAGGATGACGAGGTTCGGTTTATGATCCACCGGCTCCGTCGTGAATAATTAATCTCGCCAGATTACTACTGGCCCCTGTTCTTGTATATATATAATTTTCTCTTTACTGCCAACCTAGTGCTTGTGGCCAGAGCGGCTACAAAGACGCTGTGGTCTTGATTAGGTTTAAAGTTCACACAGGATACGCAAGCCAAGGTTAGGTTATTGAGCGAATTTACCAGCGACGTTGACTTTTTACAAGTTACACGGTCTGCGGTGTTGCCAAATCTTCTGGGCAGCTGCGTTCGTCTCGACGAGTTGGCGAGTTGGAGATGGCAAAGTCATTTGCGCAGTATGCCTCGCAGTTTTTGTTGCAGCAGAATCCAGAGTCAAGTCTGTCCTCCTCACACCCTCTCTTCTTTTCTTTCACCACCGACCAAGAGTCTCGTGCAGGCAGCGACCACAACAGCGAGTTGGACGACCTTGACGACCCCCATCTACGTGCGAGTCATATGAGCAGTAGAGGAGACCATAGGAGCCGAATTCGTGACATGGACGAGGACGATCCATACCTCCGTCTAGACGAAGAAGACATGCCACCAGGAGCCTCTCGCCATGCCTCCCAATCGATACCTTTGATGGCATCGGATTATGGCCAGGCAGAATCCCAAGAGTTCCCAAAGGGTTGGCTTGCTCACCAGGCATCACCTCCTCGACGACTCCGCGCTTCTTCTCCATCCCTGTCGAGGTCCTCTCTCGAGTCACCAGGTCCGTCACATCGACACATACAATCCCAATCACCACCACCACCACCACCTCGTACTCGGGAACCCATCTCTTTATCTCTCACCGAATCACTACTACCCAGAGATGGTACCGCTCGCCCTCTTGACGTGTTCTCCTTGCCAGATCCCCGCCATATAACGCGTGCTCGTCGGAAGTTCAATGATTCACACTGGACTATTCTATGGTGCACTGGTGTCACAATATGTTTCTTCTTTTGCATCTTGCTCATTTTCATCGCTCGTCGACCCAACAAAATTAGGGGCCCTTTCCCATACCTGACTCTACTACACACAGTACCGTTACTCACTATCCTGACATTCGTGAGCGCTGCCGTTGCTTATGCACACATCCTCCTCCTGCGGATATTCGTCAAGCCTGTCATGGTCGTCACTTCGGTCTTTATACCAGTCACTCTCCTCATTTCTGCTATATGGGCCTTTGTTGGGAGTTTTATGTGGGACAGTGATCAAGAACCAACTTGGGGTGAGACTGTTGGGTGGGTCACATCCAGTTCGTTATTTCAAAATGTTCACGAATGACTTGATACTAGACTACGCCTGTTTTCTGTTGTCCCCTTGGTCTTGTCAGTACTTACCGCTCGACGTCTAATCGACCTTCCTCGCAAGATCCATTCCACATCATCCATCCTTGACCTCACGTCGCAACTTTTGATGTCCAATCCTTTTCTCTTGGCACTCTCTCCTGCCATTCTGCTCGTAATATTAATCGCCTCCATCCCTTTTGTCACACTCATTTTCCGTCTTCTTCTCATGGGCTACTTTGAGAGCGTGGAAGGCCGATTCGAATGGCATATCAAAGAATGGGCAGATTGGGCCATCGTCGGCGCAGTCGGTGTGTGGCTTTGGAGCTGGGGTGTCGCACGAGGCATTTTACGGACTACTTGTGCGGGTGTCATTGGAGCATGGTATTACACAGAGTGAGTACTTTGTTTGTCAAGCGCTTCTAATCCTCACTTGTCGTATTGTCAAGCCCAAATCAACCCCCGCCACATCCAACGGATACGCATGTTATTCATGCCGCCATTCTTCGCTCTACCTATCCATCTCTGGGATCGATTGTACTGAGCGCACTCATAATGGCTGGCATTCGTATGCTCACGCTCCTGACGATTGCGTTACGTCTTTTGCCGTCATACTTCCCCCTTGCACTTCGCCCTTTCCTCCAACCACTCACTTTTGGTGCTGGTCTGGCAGTAGGCTACTTGGAGAGCGTGATCTCATCATTTAGCAAATACGCTCTTGTATACACTGGCCTCACCGGCGATCCCTTCCTACCGAGTGCAAGACGAGCACGTGCTCTCACGGCGGCTGCGGAGTCTGCAGGAGAAGGACGGTTCAGACGAAAGTTCAAGGCTGAGCGTACGGCAATTTTACTTTCCAAGTGTTGTGGTATGAGAACTGATTCAATGTCTAGCTCAACTCACGATGCTCACGTATACGCCATTGACGCTTACGTTTCCGTTTGCGCTCTTGACCTATCTTTTCGTTGCTCACACGTTGAGTGCCCCAAATTCTGCCTTGGGAGCTGCTGTATTGGCTGGTGGTGTTACTGCCCTTGTTGGTTTATTCTGTGTCGGTCTTGTGGAGGACACGTGAGCTTCATGGTTGGTGTGTCTCCGACATGCTGACGGGTATGTTTTAGGGCGGATGTCTTGTACCTCTGCTATTGCATTGACAAGGATGAGGGCAAAAAACGAAGGGCGGAAGTCTTTGCGGCAGTAAGATGTTTCCTGCTTAACTTGTACATTGTTCATCTCTGATTCTCCTTTTGCATCAGTTTGAGTATGATCTCATTCCAAAGCCTCAGACTACAGCAACGCCACCCCGACCTCAGCCAGTTCATGGAGTTCTCCCGCAATACGACGCATCACCGAAGACCCAGCCATTGTCCATGTCCCCTCTTCCGCAAGCGATGTTTCTTCCGCAGTCCCCGCTACACGACACTTCTCCAGGGACACCTCCCACTCGACCTGCCCCTCTGCAACCAACGCAACCAACGCAACCACCTCCACCAGCGACACCAGATACAGACATTGATCCATTCGAACATGAACCGTATGCGCCCGAGGAACATCATCAACCGGAACTGCACCCAGCGACACCATATAGTCTTTCTCCCGAGGTAGAATCTCCAGTCCAAGCTGATCATGCAGAGGGTAGTCAAGAAGTAGACGAAGAGTCACAGCTGCTTCCCGGTTCTGGCTTGTTTTAAGCACGGCGGCATTTAGCCTTTTGACGCCTCTGAGATGGCAGTTGGCGCAGTGGACGATTTGTTCATACTAGGTATAGACGAGTTGGTCACTGCGCTGGACAGTACATATAATAAGATTCAGTTGGCCATCTTGTGTTTTTCTAGTATCTATTGTACATTCTTTTTTTTTGCTTCATTTGCTTGTGTCGCGGGTCACTGCCTGATCAACATTTGGCATGTCTCTGCGCGTCCACATCCCTCGCTCGACGTTCCAGCGTTCACTTTCTTATTTCTGTGTACGCGGGTACGCCTCGGCGTCGAGCAGCAAAGCTAGTTCAAGCCCATCTACATCGTCCGAATCCAATATGAAAAGTGTGTCCCAAACTACCAAAAGGACGTTCACTGAATGTCTCTCTACCAGATGCCCTATCGTCCTGTCCAGCAGGCGCCGTCATGACTGGGCTCAACTACCTCAAGGGCGAGCCACCCGTACTGGCGCAGCCCGACGAGGCCTACCCCGCCTGGTTGTGGGACCTCGCCAAGCCCAGGGTGCTCGCAGACGACGGGCCAGGTGGAAAAGCAGAGAAGCGACAGCTCAGACTGGCCCATCGACAACGGCTCAAGGACAGCAACCTGTTCAAAGCCAAATAAACCGTCTCTCTGCGCTGTCTAGGTAGATACGTTCGATGATAACCTATCCGTCCTCGTCCGACCCCTCGTCCGACGTGCCCTCGACTTCTCGTCTCATTTTCGGTACGCTCACGTAGGGCGTCTTGTCCTTGATCCATCTTCCCAATAACCAGTCTACTCTGCAAAGCCCCGAGGCTGTCGCCGACGCGAGCAGCGGTGCACCTCCAAGCCCATTGCCATTGTTCCACGCGACCCGGTGGACGCCCAGCTCGGGTGGCCACACCCCCGTGCTAGCACTACGTTCATCGACCTCGGCGGGCCTTGTTTTCTGAGCCTTGCTCTTGACGCTGGCAGACCGCTCTTGCGTTTCCTAGTGTGGCTCAGCCATGCGTAGACACGAGCGCGGTGTGACGTGCCTGCGGAAGAAAGTGCTCGAGCATGCGGTACTCGCCCGTCTTGCGACTGTAATCGAGCTGATAGAGTTTGTGAACCAGAAAGGGCTAGCGGAATGCGCGTCAGCGTGTCGACGTTGTCGAGCACGTCTTGCGACGTACGACGGTGCCACCTCGACGTGTCGATTTGAGCGCGTTGGTGGTCGTGCATGATCCGTCTGCTGATCCAACGGCGAGTTGAGGATGATACTCTGACGCGCTCACGCTCTGGCGGGTGGTGAGCCCACGTAATGAAAAGCGGGTGTTGGACCAACCCAAACGGGCCCGTTTGGTTCCATCAGAATATGACCACGGCCCAACATGCTGGGGGACACTGAATACGATTTGATGGTATTATCATGGTCAACCATGATAGGACCCGTGGCGAATGCAGAATATACTGCGTCGTTCATCACGTCTGACAGACCACAAGTGAGTTCAGATACAGATTGGAAGATGGTGAGAGAATGCGTGCCTCGCGTCCGGTTGACGACGTTACCGTGTGGCTCTCGAATATCAGTGAGACACTGAACGCCATCGTATCCACCGCTTGCAATGATGGTCGGATCCTCGGATGGGTTGACTCTACCGGACCCATCCGTAGGTGGCACACGGACCCATGCGAGTGCACGAATAGCGGACTGATGGACGGCGATAAAGTGCGTCGGGAAAATATCTGCGGTATCAATGCATTCAGAGAGAATGAGAAGCGAATCCGAGCGACTTTACTAGGAACTTCGCCGCTATCCAACGCATCTTTGATATTGTAGACAGCGATACAGCCTTGAGACACGTCACTTCACCCATACAAAAGATGCCGCTTGGATGACCTTACCGTTTGTGAGGCCTACGGCGATGACCTCGCTATTTGCCCAATCAAGAGACCAACATGAAGTTTGCTCGTGTTCGATGCGCAAAACTGGCTCAGGCAACCAAACTATGCGAGATGAACATTTCTCAGCAAGACACACAGTGCACCTACCAAACACGGGGAAACGTGCATCGTTTGCTCGGGATCCAACGTCCTCTGGATCTGGCACGACATATATCGAGAGCGACCCGTCCTCAAACGTTCCGGCCAATATGCCCAACTTGCGCGGATTTCCAAGCCTTGCGCCTCCCCACTTGGTGTTTATTTAGCTCTCATGCACAAGTCGACAAGGACGAGGACAAACTGGGTCATGCGCAGGTAGAGGACACCACTTGAGTTCTTGAGCTGGACCGCTTTCCACGCATAGCACCATTTCACACTGGATTTCACCTGGAATCTTCCGAGGGTGGTCTTCGATCATTGCATTTTCGGCTCGCGAAGCGGGTTTCATGACCCACAGTTGGATGCAAGCAGGGGATGGACGAGAAACATTGACACCGATACTCGGTGCGTGAGAACGCGACGGGAAAGGTGCGACAGCCAAATAGTGTCTGAGTTGGCGAACTTGACCACACTTGGTCGTGGATCACAAGTACTGAGAGTGGACACGCTTACCGGAACGGTCTGGTTGATAGGTTGGGCACCAATCTATGCCCCACACTGGAGCACCTGCATTGAAGACATGGCCAGCGCCATCCTCGAAATACTCGGCTCAAAAAGCGTCAAACATCATCAGCAACGTGAAAGGGATGGTCACGTACAGGTAGCGACACTGTCAAACATATCGAAAGCGACGCGCGTTTGTCGATCGTATGGACCCATGTAGCAGTGGACGCTGGGGGGCGGTTTGAAGTGTCCCTCCTCTGTCACGACATCGTCTGTGGGCAAATACTTGAGAGCATCCCTGCACGTCGAATGCAAGAGTGACTTAGAAGACATTACGAAGCCGGTCATGTACCACACACTGATAGCTCAACCGCTCCCAGCCAGGTCGTACGGACACGTTTTCGTATACCCTTGGACGTCGCGTAGACTCTTTCTCTGGACCAGGACCAAAATCGTTGCCCTCCTTGTAACACGACCGATCTTCCATGATTTGCCAGACAGGACCAGCGCCGACATTGAAACCCCAGGCTTTGCTTACCCTGTCCGTAAGAGAGCGATCTGCGGTCATGCTGTTTGTCGCAACGATGCGAGGCTCCTTGAAGAGCAAAGGCGCTTCGTCGAGTCTCTCGACCATGTCTTTTCTGAAAAAGACGGGAATCGCCCGATGTCGGTGGTGTGCACTCGGATTCGGCAACGCGTACATCTTTGCTGTTCGGGGTGGAGTAGACATGGATAGGCTCACTTGTACCTTTGGAGGAAGCTTTCGTTTTCGCCTGGTGGTGGGTTTGACTGGGTGCCCCTGTTGAGTCAGTGACTCGGAATTCGGAATGTGGGCATCGTCCGTGTCGACGTCGTCCGAGTCGCCAGAGGGAACTGCATTTGAATGTCTGGATATTTTGTCGGGTTCGAATGCACTCCCGCTGTCGTTCTCGTCGTCCATCGGGTAGACATTGGAGGGACCTGCCACTGTAGAATGTGTGTGGACTGGCTCATCCGCGTAAGTTGGGCGTGGCTTTCGTGGCCGAAGCTCTCTGGGCATTCCAACGAGTTTGTTGCGGTAAAACTTGGGATGGCCTCCCCGAAAATGCCAGCTTCCGACTTTGGACGAGTCCGACATTGAGATTGCACTGTCCGACATGACACTGGTGACTGCAGTACTAGGATCTCACTCGGATGGAGGCAAGCAAATGTATTCTGTCAATGGTCGTACGGTCCAGAAAGCACAGGAGCATCAGCGCAAACGTTTAGAGACCCACATGGATAAACGGAAGCCAATCCTCAAAGGGTACGCCGCGCTCTCGAAGTCGCACAACAGCCACCTGCAACGCCTTTGCAGCCTCTCGGTGATCCAGTCTCGCACTGCCCCGAAACAGGTGCTCATAAACGTCCCTGGCCACCTCGGGCGCGAGCTTGTCGCTGATCGCCCACATCGTCCCAATCACGCCTCTGTACCCCGCAAATAACATTCCCGCTGCGATATGCATGGCTTCGTCAGAAAGATGATCATCGCCCTTTGCCGTTTGACACGCGGAGAGAAAGGCAAGGCCACCGAGGGGACGGGAGAGTGAGATGGCGTCCGACAGTGTCAGTCGGCGTCGATCGGCGAGGCACAGTCCACTCTCGGTCGGGTTCCGTGTGTCTTGAATGCCGTGGCATGCAAAGTGAACCCATTCCGTGTCCTTCATCAGGGCAAGTATCTCTTCGACCGTTCCAACGGACGACTCTGTGAGGGTGATTTGTGCGGACGGCGCATTTCTTATTGCCACCCTGATGTGTTCCAACTCAGCAACCACACCTGGTAGCCGGCGTTGGCCATCCGAGGGTGGCTGACGAACAACGAGAAGGCGAAGACCGCGATTGGATGCGGGATCAGCTTTAAGCGGAGGTGCAAGAATACTCAGCGTAGGGGCGTATGATGAAACGACGAAATCATAGACTTTATGACCTAGTTGGGAGTGGTGGGTGTCGTACAGACCCGCCGCGTGGATAGGAAGGAACGCAAACGGCCCAGTTGGACACCAGAAAATGCGTGACAACTCGATCGGAGTCTGTTCGGTCGATCAACGTGTCGATCATCAAGTCAACAGAAAACGTCACGTACCGAGAAAGCTAGGGAATCTAGGACCGGTTTGACAACGCATATCCACAGGGAGGCCAGGATGGGTTCCCATTGATCACCACTCTGCGACGCAAGTCGTCCATCCCTATCATCACGCGCAGCACCAGCCCGACCAAATAATCTCTTCAAGGTGGTCTGAAAGTCTTTAGATCGCTGGAGAGTAAATTTAGAAAGTGGTACGTGAATGGGATGGTCGACATCAGCGAGGACAATCAATGCGTCACACCGACTCTCCGCAGCGTTGAGAATGACCACCGGTCCAGAGTGTGCAGACGCACGGAGTTGAGAATATTCTTTATGAAGTAGGAATCGCTCGAAACCAGGCAAACGCCGTATGTCTTGCAGCAACACGTCTCGTTCGATCGCAAGCTTACGATGCCTGTCAGCCTCCTGTTGGAGCGACTCTGTTCTGACATGCTCTGAACCGTTAACCTGCTCAGTTCGTATGGACAAGGATTTTTCGCGAGCAGCGCTAGCATGTTCCAGGGCAGTAGATAGCTCGCGGAGTCGACGTGCGTGATCCGGATAAGCAGATGCCAACTCGTCGTAGGAACTGCGAAGCTGAAACAGCTCACCCCAAATAATCGAGCGTCCTTGCTCGAGCCATTCGACGGCTGTTTCTGGTCGTTTTGCTTCCAGAGCTGCCGCCGCCGCCTCGCGCACCACGTCCGAAGCCTTGATGAGTTCGCGACAACGATGGGCGAGTGAGAGGCCAATCCATGCAAGTTGAGGAAGGAGACTAATTGCGACAGAACATGCACGAAGGAGACCCTGATTCCGTGGAATAATAGTGATAGAACGTGGTTCAAGGAGGGCCCGATATCGTAGAAGACGAACGTACGAAATCCATAGGCGCGACGCAACGAATCGAACAGTGACAGAACCCATAGGAGCAGAAGCGGCGCGGGAGTATGACAAGACCGCATCTTTGAGGACACTCAGCTCTCCGAGGAGATGAAAACGAGTGACGAGGACATCCCCGAGTGCCTTGAGAAAGTTGGTTTTCTGAGGGTGTTCATCAGGCGTCAGGTCGATAGCGTCCTTTTCCCTCGAAATTGCTTCTTCCAGGTCGCTCAGCTCTTCAATGTGCTTAAAACGAGTGTGAAGAGAGAGAGCAAGATTGTTCAGGTGATTGGGCCGCTCAGGATGATCATCCGGAATGAGGAGAACAGCCTCTCTTTGCATCGAAATCGTTTCCTCTAGATCACTCCGCTCTTCAAGAAGCCCGAAACGGGTTCTGATGGAGCTGCTTAGATTGTATAGACGGGCAAGCATGCGCGGGTCGCCATCAGGGGTGAGATCAACTGCAGCCCTCAGCGACGAAATCGCTTCCTCTAGATCGTTGAGTTCCCCAAGATGCTTGAAACGAGCCGAGAAACAGATGCCCAGGTTGTCCAGGCGGGCGGGCCTGTCGGGATGACCATCTGGGGTCAAGCGAACAACGTCCTGATGTTTCAAAATTGCCGCCTTCAGATCTTCCAGGTCTCCAAGGCGTTCAAAACGGATGAATAAAGAGTTGGCAAGGCCATTCAGAAGCCCAAGCCTGGAAGGGTGGTCTTCGGGAACAAGATGCACCGCTTTAACCTGCCTCAGAATCGCTTCCTCCAAATCACTTAAATTCCCGAGAAGCTCAAAGCGATTTTGAAAGGCAATGCCAAGGTTATACAGACGCTTGGGCATGTCAGGGTGACTGTCGTGAGTAAGGTTAACCGCCTTCCTTTGGCTCGAAATTGCTTCATCTAAGTCGCTCAGCTTTCCAAGGCGATGGAAACGAGAAGAAAGTGAGATACTCAGGTTATTCAAACGGCTAGGTTTCTGTGGATGGTCATCAGGAATAAGACGAACAGCATCTCGTTGCCTTGAAATCGCTTCCTCCAGATCACCGAGCTTTCCAAGACAATCAAAGCGATTTCTGAGCGAGGTGCCGAGGTTAGTCAGATAGCTGGACTTGTCAGGGTGATCATTTGGAATAAGGTCAACCGCTTTTCTTTGCGTTAGAATGGCTTCCTCCAGGTCACCCAAGTCTCTTAAACGCCAGAAACGAGCAAAGAAAGAGTTTCCAAGACCGGTCAGAAACGAAGGTTTGCGAGGGTGTCCATCATCAATGTGGCGAATCGCATCCTGTTGCCTCGAAATTGCTTCCCTCAGATCGTCCAAGTCTCCGAGGCGCTCAAATCGGATCGATAAGGAGTTGCCGATGGTGCTCAATAACTGAGGCCTATCAGAGTGATCGGCTGGAATGAGGTCGAGCGCTTTCCTTTGATTCGAAATTGCCTCCTCCAGATCACTGAGTCCTCCATAGCTCTGGAAACGGGCAAGTAAGGAGTTGGCAAGGCTATTCATGTACGCGAGCATTTGAGGGCGACCATCAGGACAGAGACGAATCGCGTCCTGTTGTCTCGAGATCGCTTCCGTCAGATCACCAAGTTGTCCAAGGCGTTCAAAACGAGTGAGGAGGTAAACACCAAGTTTATTCAAGCGGCTTGATTTGCCAGGAGCGTTTGGGGTCAGATCAACTGCGCTCCTTTGCGTCGATATGGCATCCCCAAGGTCACATAGCTTCCCAAGGCGCCGAAAACGAATATGGAAGGAGTTGGCAAGACCATCCAAAAACAAGGTTTTTTGGCGGTGACCATCAGAGACGAGATGAACAGCATCCCGTTGCCTTGCGATTGCTTCTCCCAAATCACTCAATTCTCCAAGGTGCTCAAAACGAGTTAAAAAAGAGTTACCGAGACTGTTCAAGCGACGAGGCCGGCGAGGGTGACGGTCCGGAGTAAGATCAATTGCTTTCCTCTGCATTAAAATTGCCTCATCCAGGTCACTCGGCTCTCGGAGTCGCTGGAAACGAGTGAGGAGAGAATTGGCAAGGTTATCCAGAACAACGGGCTTTCGAGGGCGCGCATCAGGGACAAGACGAGCAACATCCCGTTGCATCGAAATCACTTCCTCAAGGTCACTCAACTCCCTGAAGCGCTCAAAACGAGTGAACAAGGAATTGCTGAAGCTAGTCAGATGGTTCGACTTGTCAGGATGACCATCAGGAGTAAGGTTGACTCCGTTCCTCTGTCTCGAAATAGCTTCTTCTAAGTCACTTTGATTTCCAAGGTACAGGAAACGAGAGTAGAGGGAAGTGCCGAGGTTGATTAAACGGGTGGGTTTGTGGCAATGGTCATCAGGGGTAAGCTGAACGGCATTCCGTTGCCTTAGAATTGCCTCCTCGAGATCACTAAATGCATTGAGGCGTAGGAAGCGATTGATAAGGGAGCTGCCAAGGATGACGAGAAACCTAGGCTTGTCAGGATCATGGTCGAGACCAAAATCAACAGCATTCCGTAGCTTCGAAATTGCATCCTCAAGGTCACTCAGCACCCCAGAGCGAATAGATCGTTGACATGATGCAGTATCAAGACCTGCAGACTTTGCCGGGTACCCTTGGTTCGTGGACGAATTGGACCGAAGAGGCGTATCTGAAACAGATATAGCTTGTTGAGTCAACCCCGAAATGGAGCTGTGCTGCACAGGAGGATCATCGTCTACTTGAACAAATTGCATGGCGTGCCCGCTGTGCGACGTCAGTGCCGACACTGCCGCTTGGTACTCGTGATTTCCCATAGAACTGAGGCTTATTGCCTCGCGTAGCAGAGAATCGGCTTTTTCTGTGTCGAATGGATCCCGCCGTTTTTCGAACCGCGTTGAATAAACAGCGGCCAGCTGGATCAGTGTACGAACTCGGTCAGGGTGACCGATAGGACGCATAGTAAGCGCACTGTGATACAACATGAGCGGAACATTGAGAGGGACGTCGGTAGTGTTGACTAGATAATAAATGAATTTTGCCATCGCCAGATTTGACTGGGCAGCCGCATAACAAGGATGGTCCAGTGGACAAACGTTGAGAACACGCCAAAACTGTCCGATAGCAAGTTCAAGATCCTTCATTTCTCCGAGCTTCCGGTAGCGCGAGAGAGCGCTGTGGCCTTGATTTGTTGCATCTTCTAGCTGGCTTTGAGAATCCACGGTTGACTGGAGTTCAATGATTGGTTGGGGAGGGCGACATAAAAGAGATTGTAACCTTACCAGATGTGGTTCAAGGACCCCTGATGCTGCCGAACCATTGTCATTGCCGGCCCATCGTCCGACAGTCACTTGAAGGGACGAACAAGGTGATGTAATATGCTCGTTGTCTTGCAGGAACATAAATGCTGTCATGGTATCAGCACATGGTCCGCAACCCTTTGCCCCGCTCACAATGTTCCCCTGCGCTATAGTTCTGTAATCGTCCCACGGTAGTCGTCAACTCTCGCAGTTGCTCGCCGTTACCCAATCTGGGCAGAAGTTCAAACGACGCCCAAACCACCAGAAAAACACTAGCAGATGGGTCAGATGGTCTGCAAACACTGTTAGTGTCAAGTCTAGAGGGACAAGGTGAGGGTTACATGGGGATCAGCTCATTCCATTCGACAGCACCAGTATCCACCGGCACGGGCTTGTTTTCGGTTCTCCATTCGAGACCATCGTAACGCACCATAACATAAAAGCCAGCTGGGATTCGCCCGAGCCCAACAGCGAGATCTGTTGCACGGATACCTGCATTATCGTCAGTATCCTTTGCAGATTATGTAGAGAAGTGTTTTTATACGTGTAATCACTAAATCCTCACTCTCCTCGGCAGGCGTTGCAGGGCCTGGATATGAAAGCACATCCTCGGGGTCAATCCCATTATTTCCCCTCGCAGATTCATGAGTGGGTTCATGAGCAACCTGTAGGGTATATCATTGGTAAACCAGATGCAAGGTGCGAGAACTGACTTTCATTTCCAAGGCCTAATGCTTGAACATACCTAGTAGCAGGGAGTGTAGTGATCATCATTATCGCATTGCACAAACAAGTGTAAATAACGCGTGATGTCCCTCGACGACATTTGGGATGAGCCCGTCGCGTCTCCACCAAAACGATTCCCAACAGACGGCGATGTGAGCCCTCTCAAACGTACCCGTGAATCGCTCTTCCTCGCTGGCAGTGACAGCGACGACGAAAGACCTCCAAAGCGTGCCACACCAGCACCATCCACGACCAGGCCAGACGTCGATGCCCTGTTCGATGACCTCGACAAGGAAGAGGAGGACGATTTGAGATACAAGCCACTTGCGCCAGCGTTGGACCTTGCAAAGCTTGCCAAGGAGGCTGAGGCAAAGCATGCACGTGCAACACATACGGACCCTTTGCAGACCTTGGCCGGCAGCTCCAAAACAGGGCGGTCCAGCACTGCAGGAAAGGACCCAGAAAAGGACAAGTCTGCTGATGGAGAGAAAACGGGTCGCAGGGTTCTACCAAAGCTGGACGAAGAAAGGTTGGTTGGACCCGAGGGTTTCCCGTCGCTCATCGACGACATTAGGAACTTTAAACCAAAGGGAAAGGGAAACGAGGTGCGTCTGTATTCTCATTGACACGTACTCGAACTGAGCAACACTTGGTTAGCATGCAGATCTAAATCGACTATTGCACGTGTACCAATTTTGGGCCCACAGGATGTATCCAAAAACCTCTTTCAAAGATACAATCGACCGCGTGGAGAAACTGTGTCATTCAAAACGCATGCAGGTAGATACAGCCATCTTGGCGTGTTTTACCTTCTAACTAGCACTTCCAGGTTCGCTTGAGCGTTTGGCGTGACGAATTCAAAGGCATCACAAATGACAAGTCTACAGAAGACGCGGATATCATTGATCTCACCGAACCAACCCTCATTGGGACTGAAGGCAATGCAGAAGACGTGGAAACCCCGGATCTTCAATCCATGAGTGATCAAACAATTTCTCGTCCGCCTTCTCTCCCTCCTGCATCCTCAGAGGTAGACGAGGATGACTTTGACATTGATGCAGTGATCAGGGCCGAGGAAGAGCGACTGGCTGCGCTTCGTGCAACCACTGATTCCGACCCACACACTTGGCGCGCGACTAATGACGTTGACTTGGAGGAGATGTATTCATAGACAATCTTGTTCAAGGATTTTTGGCTTTTGTGCTACTACTGAAGACGATTCATGGAAAATCTATAAACATCCATGTTAGTTTCGGACCAATGGATCAAATGTAGGAAAAGTCAGAGATATAAGGCAATGTAGTGTTGTCTCCACGAGAGTACAGAACAGGTCTGAGAAAGAATTCATCCTTGAAGATGATACAGTCTTCTGCACACCAAGACAAGCTTGACTCACCACTACATAAGAGAGGGATGAGAGAAAGAAAGTTGGGACAGCAAAAAATCATTGACATCATCACGTGACCGCGTTGCTAGTCGTCCTCCTACACTCAACTATGACTGAGACAATATCATCAGCAGGCTCAAGAAATGATTCGATTGTACAGGCAGGCCTTCAATATTGGGAAACACAACCAGCCAGTCTTGACGGTGTACTCGGTATGTCTTTTTTCAACAAGAAAGTAAGCCCAAGCTCATCTACCGGTGATACAGGTGGATTCGGATCCGGGGTGCGCACCTCCCACTCCACCTCGAGCACTAGCATGTATAATGACACATGTCTACCAATCGACACTAGTCTTTACCCCGTGTCGATGCACTCGGTTCGCGTCAATTTATCCTCGATCTCGTTCCTGAGCTGCGCGTCGTCCCTTCTGCGATCCGCCCACTCCAATCAGAAAATGAAACAAAAGATTTAAAGCGATTCCGTGCGCTCGACGTCGGCGCAGGCATCGGACGCGTCACTGCAGATGTCCTGCTTCATCTCGTCTCGGACATCGTCCTCCTCGAGCCCGTGCAGTCGTTCATCGATGAGGCGCATCGCCGATGTCAAGGGACGTCGGCCAGCAACGAGAGCAGTGCTTCTGGATGGACGGGTATCCTCGATGGAACGAAGAGCGTCTCGTTCTTCAGGGGACCGCTTCAAGATTTCGATCCGGCACGGCCGAATCAGAACACAGAGCAACTGCCACGACTTGGGTATACCCCCAGCGAAGACGACGTTGACTCGAAATTCGATGTCGTGTGGTGCCAGTGGTGTCTTGGGCATTTGAACGATCAAGATTTGGTCGCGTTCTTGAAGCGGAGTGTAAAGGCGCTAAGGAATCCGAAAAGCTTGATCGTGATAAAGGAGAACACGTGCTCAGAAAAAATGGGCTCGAGAACTGTATTTGACGAAGAGGATTCAAGTTGGACAAGGTATCGTTCAAGAGATTTCGCTGGGTGTTGCCACTCACAAAGTTTATAGATCTGATCTGGCATTCAAAAAGATTTTCAAAGATGCTGGTTTGCACTTGGTTCGACAAAAGATTCAGCGCGGTTTTCCTGCAGGGTTGTATCCGGTCAAGATGTATGTCGTGAGCGATTTAACCCGGCGGAGTACTGATAGAACATTGCATAGGTACGCACTACGTCCAAATCTATGATCCAATCCTTGTCAACATGTGAGGATACCTCTCAAGCATGTAACTTTGTACAACAGATATCCATCTTTATTCCCTTGCTCTTGTCCGTGAGCATGTCCCCAAGACCAGGTTCGATTGCCCAGCACATCACTGGGAGAACGTGACACTGCCGGTCATCCCGACTACGCCGTCATCGTCTGCACACCACACCTCTGCCTCGCCCTTGTCCGTCAATGCTCCATGGATGGTAGAGTTACGATTGACGACGACTGGGTTGCGTGCGCGATATTCATATGCACGTAGTCGTAAACCAGGTTTATGTAACTGCAGCCCTTCCAGAAGCATCAACGCTGTCAAAGGCCCATGGACAAGTCGTTCTACAGCCAGAGTAAAGCGGCATCCTCGACAAGCCCCGATGAACACACCTGGATAACCTTCGCTGTGTTGTGCATAGTCTTTATCAAGATGGATGTGATGCCCATTGAAAGTAAGTGCTGAAAAGCGAAAGAGCGTCGTCGACGAGGGCTTGTATGTGAACGAAAACTCTGGTTTCGGTAGTCCTGTCACTGTCCAACTGTGAGTCGGTTCAGCGAGCACACAGACAACGCTACCTTGTCGAATGCCCCGTTTACTCCCCTGAGATGCGAGATAGACATGGGATCGTTCCTCTGTGACAGAGGGTTCCATATGTCCCTCGGTAGTCACTTGGATCCTCTGCTTCACAAATACCATTGGCTGTGTCTGTGCATTGTCGAACCCCTTCTTGTCGATGCTGGCGATCGTGGACGTGGCATGGGCCTTGTCGCCAACGCATAGTGCACTGCCTGGCTTTGGGTTCCACCATATCGCACCCGAGGCCCACATGCGCCGCGTGAATGGTTCTGGGGGACAGAAATCGGCGTCGGTGCCGTCGTGTCGGAGGGCGCTCTCAGGGTAACGTGGGCGAAAGAAGGCGAGGTGGTGTCCGTATTCGAGAGGCATACCCTCTACAGGGTGTTGGAATGGCTGGCCCCGAGTACCGTCGCGCGTCGGGAGGGTCACATAGAGCGCAGCGAGATGAGACGGGGTCAGCGTGTCGGTCAGCGTGAGCGACGTCGCCTTGCGCTGTGCGATCCAGGCATCGAGTGCAGCGACGTCGGACGACGTTGAAAGGCGGCGAAGTGCAGATCGATAGACGGTGTTGGTTAGCATCCGAGTGTTGATTTGGTTCTCCTACTACTAGTCATCCTGACGGCCATCGTGTTTGCGCTCAACAGGCCTCTGCGCCTTTTTGCATTTGGGTCGCTCAGAAAGGCGCGCGCCCTCGCTGGCCGACGTTCGTTGCTCGCGATGGCGAACATGGTAAAGGAACCCGAGGCACCCATCTCTGTTCCCGAAGGCTTCTCGCTCTACACCGAAAATAATGCACATATCCTCATCTCAAAGGACGAGGCGTTCCTCAATCCCGTCCAAGAATTTAACCGCGACATGAGCGTCGCGTGTATTCGTGTATGGAGCGAAGAGTTGAACAGAGAAAAGGAGGAAAAATTTAACAGGACAGAGGAGAGACGGGCACAGAGACTTGGACAAGCCGTTTGGGAGAAGAAACCAAAAGGTGAGGGTGTGTGTGTGGTTGACACGGCTGATACTGTCCCAAAACCACGCGTAGTAAGTCGTTGAATCGCTTCATATACCCAATGGATCTGTTGAACCTTCTCAAAAGTACCACCCACACAAGGTCGTCCTTTTGGAGGCACTCTCTGCAACGGGGCTACGATCCATTCGCTACGCAAAAGAGATCCCTCTTGTGAGGTGTGTCGTGGAAGCCAAGCCGACTCCTGTTCTCCAACTGTCTTCAGGTTCATCCTTGCCAACGATCTGTCCCCTTCTGCAGCGGCTGCTATGAAGAGGAACGTAGAGATCAATGGACTCGGTCCATACAACGAAGAAATCACGACGCCCGATGGACAGCGGACGACCAAATTGAACCCTGGTAAAGTTCGGGTGCACGAAGACGACGCGTGGTACGTCCGACTGTTTCGACCAGTGATCCATACAGACATGCGAGATCTCAGTGCTTTAATGTATAACCACCGTACGGAGAAAACACACGTCGATGTTGTCGACCTCGATCCGTATGGGACTGCCGCACCATTCATCGATGCTGCCGTGCAGGCTGTCAACAGTGGAGGCAAGTCAGATCTTTGGAGAGCGATATTATATGCCAACGCAGATCAACACAGGTCTGTTATGTGTGACATGCACCGACATGTCCGTCCTTGCAACAACAAACTACTCTGAAAAATGGTAAAGGCGTCGTGCATGCCGCCAGTTCCATATAACCTCATCGTTTACCAGCTTCTCAAATTATGGTGGTATGCCAGTCAAGGCAGAATATTCGCACGAGGCTGCAAGTTTGACGTTCATGATTGTGGGTTCGATGGTACTTATCGTGGTCTAGGCACTCCGGTTGGTACTCCACACCATTTCGACGTCTGCAACCAGATACGGACGTTATGTCGAGCCTCTTTTGTCATTGTCCATCGACTTTTACGTTCGAATCTTTGTACGTGTCCACGCAGCCCCAGTAGAAGTGAAGAAAACAGCCAGGTAACACTCTTGAACGGATCTGTTATACTCCCAAATTAATCTTGATCAACGACAGCAAAACGTCCATTTACTATGTCTGCTCTGGATGTGGGTCCTTTTACGAACAAAAACTGGGACGGGTGGTAGAAAAGACGAGCGAATCCGGCGCCGTCAATCTTCAATACAAAACAGCCGCAGGGCCACCCGTCCCGTCCGCTTGTCCCGAATGCGGCTTTAGCATGCACGTGCGTGTACCGTCCTCTTTTTCTTATTGCGATGTGAATGGACATGTAGCTTGCGGGCCCAATGTGGTCAGGTCCGCTGCACAACCCCGAGTTCGTCTCCAAGGTCGTCCAACACGTCGATCAACACGCCCAAAACTATGGCACGTCGACGCGGATGAAGGGCATGTTGACCGTCGCCCAAGAGGTCCGTCCAACCACACTCCCACACGGACGCCTGATCGATGCGCCGTAGGAACTCGACGTCCCATTTTATTTCACGCCTGCACACGTCGCGGGCGTGTTTCACTGTTCGACGCCCTCGCTGGGGGAGGTGGCGTACGTGCACGGTCGCTTGGCTGGTCGCTTGCTCACCCCACTCTAGCTCGGCGCTGCTCAATGCAGGGCATCGCGTGTCGCGCTCTCATGCGTCTGCGGGTTCCCTCAAAACGACGGCCTCGCACACGCGGATCCATGACGTCTTTCGAGCGTGGGCAGAGCGCCATCTCGTGCGCATGGACCGTATCTCGGAGACGTCCCCTGCAGCGAAGCTCTTGCACACCCCAATCACGTGCGTGCGCTGCCTGGGCTGAGCGGATGGTGCTGACGGGCCTGTAGGACGCAGGTCGATTTCACGCGGCACCCTGAATCGGTGACGCGTGCGAGCGACGTCAAGGTCGTTCGGTATCAGCAGAACCCGACGCCGAATTGGGGACCGGGGTCGAGGGCAGGTGGCAAGCGGAAACGAGCGCGGTCAGACGAGGGTCAGTAATGGTTTTGTCTGTGTGCCCGTGCATCGATCGTTGGGCCATGCTAGTAGTATGTGATCCTATACATTATTTAGACGCGTCTAAGTACCACGAAAAAGAAAACGACTCGTCTCAGACGAGTAAACGAGATCGCCATATGTGAACGAAAAAGATTATCATAAATATCGGGTCGACGTCCCAAACGCAAGAAGAATGGGATATATCAGAGACAGCGGTATTCCTGGTACAAGGGCCTTTTGAGAGAGATCGTCCACGCATGTGTACACAAGTCTTGAAACAAAAGAACAGAATGCACCGAAAGAAATCGTATGGGGAGAAATATCTTCGCGAGTCGTCGGAATGGGACGTGACGTCTAGGGCATCCAAGGTCACGACGACGATCATAATCGCGTCGCCGCAGAGCAGTGACGGGCGTATGCCAGTCAGAAAAAGTTTCAGAAGGTCATTCAAGCCGTAACTTCAATCGTCGGAACACCCTTTGGGGCACCACTCCTCATCGTCCCCGCGGATTTCTTGATGACCAACCAGCCATGTTGGAGGAGCCCTCCCGCGCTCGGACGCATCGTGTGATCGATTTCAAACGTCTTTGTCAGAAAATCACCCGCATCGGCCGAAATATCAGAAGGAATACCCGGCTTAGCCGACTGTCCAATCTGTAAAACGACGCGTGAGTGACGTGGTTTGTGATGTGCATGTCGACCAACCTTGAAGATGGCTTGCATCTGGGTGAGCTGCGCCCACGGATGTTCGCCTGTGAGCATTTCGACGACCAGACAACCCACGCTCCAAATGTCCGCCGCGCTCGTGTGTGCTTTTTGTTGTACCACCTCGGGCGCCATCCAGAACACCGATCCTTGCAGTGACGGTCGGTTCATTCGCTTCCCCGTAAGAAGATCTGGCAACCGTCATTCTGTCACACGCCAGAGGACACATCAAAAGGGAAAGGACGTACTGCCGTCGACTTTCTTGGATATCCCAAAGTCAGATATTTTGATTCCGCCCTTGTTGTCAACGAGGATGTTGGCACCCTTGATATCTCGATGGATGATGTCACGCTCGTGAAGGTAGTTGAGTCCCTGGAGGATCTGGCGGACAAAGTTCTTGACCAGGGGCTCTTCAAACGCACCATAGTTGCGCAATAGTGCCGTCACGGACCCACCAGGAACGTACTCTAGAAAGATGTTGAGAAAGTCGTCGTCGACAGAGGAATCTGACCAAGGGCTCATCAGACCGGGTGAGAGTGTAGGTCTATCGTGGCTTACGGAGGTACTGCACGATGTTGGGATGGGATAGATCCTTGAGCAAGTCAATCTCGCGCTCGAGTGCACTCAACATGCACTTTTTCCGCTCCTCATTGGGTGCAGATCCCGTTGGCAATTCGACTTGCTTGACGGCCATCAACAGGCCGTTGACGGCGTCCATGCCAAGGTAAACCTTCCCAAACGAGCCAGCGCCAATCAGGGCGCCTTTGATCCACTTCGTGCCTATTTTAGAAATTAGCACGTGATAACGTCCGGGCCGTGAGAACCCGACGGCCCACCTCCGCTTGACGTCATTGTTCGGCCCGTTTCGTCTTCTTCTTCCACCAACTCGTCCTCGTCCTCCTCCTCGTCAAAGACGGTGTCCTCTGAAAGACTTGTCACATCGTCGATGTCTGGCTCCACCTTTGTCCAGTCCTCTGCACCCTCCACGCCCATATCGACTGCCATACTCTGTCTCCGGTTCTCTACCTCGGCCGTGATCTCATCGACAGTGAGCAAGCTCGCCGTGTCCGATCGATCCCGCTTGCTCCTCAGCTCTGTCATAAGACTCGTTCGTCTTGATGAGCTTGAACTCGCTCGTGACAGTCGTTTACTTCCAGTCAGACCCTCCATGGATTCGGACAAGGACTCTGTCGGGAACGTCACTGGCGGTAACAAGTGTGGCTTGGAATCGATTCCAGACAGCTTCTCCACGTCATCGCCGGTCAGGATGACCGAGTTCCCATCCTCTGTTGAAATGGATACCCGCGGGGGGTCCTCGACCGTTCCGTCGCTTGCCAGAGATGATGTCTTGCCAGTCGACATGACCGAATTCCGCTTTGAAGATAACCCATGCGAACCCTGGGTACTCACGCTAAACCGGGACGGCAAAGGCGGGTTAAGCGACATCATGCTATCGCACCTACCCTGTCCTCCCACTGCGCGCAACATCATGCTGTGTCTGGCCGTCCTAAGCGCCTTCTTCTCGGCAAATGGGAAGTACTCTGTCAGATGCGTCGTAATCAACTCGCTCGGTGGCCGTTGCCCGAAAAAGTTGCGTAGTCTCGACGGTTTCTTGGCAGATGCTTGTGTGGGAGAGATGGGTGCTTCGAGAGCCTTTTCCGGGTCACGAACGCCGAGCCCACTGAGGATGCTGATCGTGCTCGCGCGTTTGATCGCCTTGTTCATCTTTTGACTATCGCCAGTTGAGTTTGCATGCTCGGACGGCGATGTGTTGGTATCGTGATCGTCATCCAATACCAGTTGCCGTGGTGAAGGGAATGGGAACGCATTGCGTGCAGGGGACGTAGGACTGGCTGTTCGTGGTGAGACGATCGGTGGGTCTTCGCCAAATATCCGTGCAAGGGCTTTGGACCGCTTAGTCCTGCCGGTCCGATGGAGGGTAAGACCCTGTTCCTTGATGGAATCGGGTGGGCCATGGCATACTGCCAAGAGTTCTGCTTCGGAGAGTGATTTTACTATTGCATCGCGTTTGTCAGCAGCTGTGACAGGCAGTCCATTTGACATCCACCCACCGTTATCGGGTTGATCGTCGCTCTCCAAATAGACACACCAGCCATCGACACTGAGACCGCCGTCGTCTGTCTCTATACGGTTCATGATGTTGGTCGTATCATCTTTTTTGCGAGCAGCGACCTTGTCAAATTTACGCAAGACTTTTTCCATGACTTCTACCCCACCGGCGCAATCGGCGACATCAACCACACATGATCGGCCTTCATCGGGAAGAATAAATTTAACAAGCTTCCGTCGTAGGTCATCCAAAGAGAGTTGTTGATTGTGAGATGGGGGATGAAACGGACCACGTCCAACGGTAAACGCGGGTGATGACGGATTTGATGGATTTTGAAACCCTTCGACAATGGGGGACAGTGCCGCGTTTGATACCGGAGGCTGTACGGAGGCATAGGGATGTTGGGAAGTGCCTGATGTGGCTGGTCGTGGGGGTAGTTTGGTAGCGGGTGTTGATGTCAATGGGGAACTGACGCCGCCAAATGATATATTGCGACCGTGGGCAGTACCGTTGGCGGGACGAGGCGAGGAATGTGATCCGAGTGGCGAGGGTGATCGGATGGTGGGTTTGAGAGAGGATGAACCCGAGCGGGAATCTGCGGGTAAACTGTAGGACCAATTATTGGTAGCGTTTCCGGACAAGGGGATGAGCAGGTTTTGCGATGAAGCGGGAGGGGCCGGTGGAAGGGGAGAGTTGGCATAGGGAGTAGCGTCTGCCTGATTTGGTGTGCGTGCGCGGGATACGGTGAGTGGGAGGTGATTTCTTGCTGTTGTGCGTACGCCCGGTGGTTGTGGTGGTTGTCCACGGGGAGGGGGGAGTGGGGGAAGGGCAGGACGGGATGCAGAAGACGAGGGTGGCGAGGACGTGTTGGCTGGCTGTGGAAGGGGTCGGATGAGCGGGATCGAGTGTGGTTCGCGGATGAGCCGAGGCAAGTCTGGTCTGGATTGGTTCGGGGACAAGACGAGCGGTGCGGGTCTGTTGTTGTCCAGTCGTTTCGGTGCGCGCGAACCAGAATCGCGAGAACTGTCGCGTGTATGAAGACGAGTATGCGCACACCTGAGACGGAGTGATTTGACGGCGTTGACGATGCGCAGCCTGTCGCCGACGCTGGTCACGTTCATCTCCTTGAGCGTGTCGTGGTCGAGTTCGAGCAGAATGTCGCCTCTGATGTCGTGTTCTCTGAATGTGTCCGTGTGGGCATTGCAGCGAATATCTGCGAGCCATTTCGCGACATGAGCATCCGACCAGGACTTGAGAAAGTCGCCAAAGGAGATCCCAGGCGGAGGCTCGAGCGTAGTGGCCATGAGACAACCGACGGAAGGTGCACGTGCATCTATACAGGGGACCCAGACCTCTTCCCTTCCCTCCACCCTTTTCTGGTGGACAGCCATGATCCTTGTCCTCCTCCTCCTCCCCCTCCTCGTCCTCGCCTCTCCTTACAATCCCATCTTTGCAGCCTACAACCTAAACACTAACCAAAATGCCCAGGACCCGACCCAGTACTACACCAACAGGACAAACACAACCTACACACCCTCACCCGAAAACTGGCGTGCCGTTCCCTTTTACATCGTCCTCATGGACAAATTCGCAGACGGCGACCCTTCCAACAACCAGTTCTTTGACTCCTTGTACGAGTGGGACTGGAGAGAGACTCAGCTCCGCTTTGGTGGTGATCTCAAAGGCCTTACCTCAAAACTCGACTACATCCAGGGCATGGGCATAAAGGGCATCTACCTCTCCGGAACAATCTTTCTCAACATGATCTGGCAAGCTGACAGTACGCGTCCCATTTTCCGTTTCCTGCCGGGCTCACCCTTATCAGGTTACTCCCCCCTCGACTTTTCCGTCCTCGACCCCCACTGGGGTACCATCGCCGACTGGCAACAGTTTATCGACACCGTACACGCTCGCGGAATGTATGTTATGCTTGACTTCACCGTCGGTACACTGTCCGACCTACTCGGCTTTCAAGGGTACGCCACCTTTCTTACGCACTGCCACGTTCCCTCACCGGCCTCCCCTCCCCAGATACCTCAACGTCAGCGCACCCTTCAGCATCAACGAGTATCCCGTCGAATACAAGGATCCTAATTATATGCCATGGAACTTTACCCAATACGCCGATTTCGAGGTTTGTCTCTCGTCCTCCCTTGCCTTTGTCACTAGACCCTTTTTCAGTTCTACAACAACTGGAACGCATCCTGTCAATTACCCGTCTTCTGGCAAGATGACGGCACGATTCAACCCGTCTCTGCCAACGGTTGTTATGCCTCCAATTTCGATCAGTACGGTGACATGGAAGCCTTTGGTGTTCACCCTGATTGGCAGCGTCAGTTGTCCAAGTTTGCTTCCGTCCAGGATCGTCTCCGGGAATGGGATCCCTCGGTCATGCAAAAACTACAGGTCTTTTCTTGCTTGGTCATCACCGCCCTCGACATCGATGCCATCCGTGTAGACAAATCTACCCAGGTCACCGTCGACGGCATGACCGCCTGGTCATCAGCAACCCGCGCGTGTGCCACCAATCTGGGTAAGAAGAATTTCTACATCGCTGGCGAGGTTACCGGAGGCAACACATTTGGTTCTCTCTATCTGTACGCATCCCTGTTTCACCCTCTCCACCTATTAAATATTCTTCCAGTGGTCGTGGCCGCACTCCTTCCGAACTCCCACCTGGCTTCCTTGAAGCCGCAAATGCCACAGAGTCTGACAATCAGTACTTTCTCCGTCCTCAGGGTCAAAATGGTCTCGATGCCTATGCATTCCACTACTCCACTTACCGCTCCCTCACTCGTTTTCTTGGCATGGATGGTAACCTCGAAGTCGCTTATGATCTTGATTCCAATTTCGTCACTTCTTGGAACGAAATGTTTGTCGACAATGATTTCCTAAACCCCAACACCGGCCTGTTCGATCCGAAACACATGTTTGGTGTAAGCAATTTCGACGTGTATCGTTGGCCATCTTTGGAAAATGGCACACTAAGATCTGCATTGGGTTTGTTCATCACAAACATCGTCATGCCCGGAGTGCCTTTGGTGCGTCTTTTGACATTCCGGATCATTCATCATTCATCCAAGTGTATAGTGGTACTATGGCGAAGAACAGAACTTGTACCTCTTTGACTCGACCGCCTCCAATTATCTCTTTGGGTAAGCTCCCCTCTCGGCCCGACTATACGCGTACTGATAGATACGCAAACACTCAGCCGTCAGGCAATGATGAGCAACAAAGCGTGGCAGCGTCACGGCTGTTATAAACTCGGATCAGCCCAGTACTTTAACTGGCCGCTTGGAAATGCCTTGATTGGATGCTACGACGATTGGAATTCCCTCGATCACTTTGACCCCACTACCGACATGCGCCGTCTGATGAAACAGTTTCTATACCTTCGCTCTACATACAACGCCCTCCAGGATGGTTGGGATCTCGTGCAGCGCGGTAACTGGACGTACGACATTCAGCGTCCCGGTTCAAACGGTACCGTCACAGAAATGGGTTTGTATTCTGTATCCAGGGCTGGCATTACGGGTGTGCAGACACTCACAGGAAATCATACCGACCAAGTATGGGTGCTATACACAAACCAGAACGAGACAACGGCGTGGTCGTACGACTGTCAAAGTGCCTTGTGGATATCATCGCCCTACCAGGGCGGCACGACCGTTCAGAACTTGCTGGCTCCTTTTGAACAGTATACCTTGCAGGATTCGGGCTCTTCGTACTACAATAACGGCGGTGCTCCGTGGTACGGATGTCTGAACAATATCACCATGGATCCGTACGGCTTCAAAATCCTCGTGCCAACTTCCGAATGGATCAGCCCTCCCCCAATGTTATCGCGCTTTCTTCCTGGCCACGACGCTCGCATCACCTCAAATTATGGGGACCCCAATTCGATGACGGTCAATATTTCCCTTGAGTTTACCACTGCCATGTCGTGCGATAGCATCACCAACAGCATCACGTTGAACATGTCATCCTCGGGTATAGGAGGTCCACCAGCGTTGGACACGAGTTCCATCACATGCAATACAGTGACGGATCCGGTGATCACAGGCATTGTCGCTGCGGCCCCATCTGCTTTCTCATGGGCCGCTACCTTGACCAATGTTCCCGATGGTATTCTCGAAATCACAGTGAACAATCCAAGTACCAGTGACGGGATTGCATCCACCGGCGTAAGTCGTATCCTAATCTTTGGGAATGTGTCAGTTCTGAGTGCGGCATCGATAGGTTATCGATCACTTACTCTTGCGCAAGGGCAATTCCGACAACATCATTGTTTTCCCCGACTCAGACTACGACAACAGCGCATTCCAATACTCCAATGGCCAGTACACGTTTACTCACAGGGCATACGGAGCCGACATGTTTAGATACTCTGGTAACTTTGGCCAGACCTGGACAAACTGGACGAACTGGGAGAACGTGACGACCATCCCTTCCGATATCGTTAGCAATCCGGACACTTGGTGGACGGGTCAGCATATCATGGTTCAATGTACGTTTCTGGTAATATTGTTTTTGTGGCTAATTGATGTCCTACATCAATAGACTGGAGCGAAACGGCTGCGAGTTCAAGCGTCGTCGTACATGCCGATACCAACTACGACACCCAACGTCGTGTTCCACAGTTTCTTGCTCGCGGTCCATTCAACGACTGGGGCTATGACCAAGGTATTTCTGCCGTCATGAACCAAGTCGGTGACAGCACCTGGGAGCTTGAAATCATGGCCATCTGGCCAACGTACATTCAAGTGAATGTGTGGGGATACGACGATTATTACTATGGTGATGTCGACAACGATGGTGTCATGGATCGCCTCCCGCCAAATACGTTTGCATCCAATTACCTGAACCTGTCCGCCCCGCCATATCCGGCATTGGCATGGTCATTGTCGATCAATGATCAGTCGCTTCAGTGGTCATTGCAACCCCGTGGAGAAGCTTCGGTTGGTGCCATCATGTTTGCACTCTTATCAGCCATTCCTTTAATCACCGGCACGCTTGCGGTGCTGGTCTTCATGTGGACCTTTTATGGCATTCGTCACAACCGCTACGGTGTCCAGCCCAAGGGCGCTAGCAAATACCTTCCTATTATTGGGAGTTTGAGTAATAAATCCACGACAGATCTCAAGGACAGCACGCCTATCACGGAAAAGATCTTCCGTTTGAAACATCCATTGGAGGTCATTGGATGGCCCGAAGACAAGCATAAACGTCGCAAAGTGCTCATCTCAACCCTCGAGTATGAGATCTTTGACTGGAAGCTCAAGGTCAAGATTGGTGGATTGGGTGTCATGTCATCTCTCATGGGCAAGGCCATGACAGACGTCGATCTTATCTGGGTTGTTCCCAAGGTCAAGGATCTCGATTATCCTGCTGGCGATCCTGCTGAGCCGATCGAGGTCATAATCTTTGGCGAGGCCTACCTCATCGAAGTGGAAACACATACCCTTGACAACATCACTTTTGTGCTACTTGACAGCCCCGTGTTCCGTGCACAAACAAAATCGGACCCATATCCTGCTCGCATGGACGATCTCAGTTCCGCAATCTTTTATTCGACATGGAACCAAGCAATCGCTGCCACCATTCGCAGATTCCCGGTGATCGACGTCTATCACATCAACGACTATCATGGTGCATTGGCTCCCATTTACCTTTTACCCAAAGTTATCCCTGTCTGTCTTTCCTTGCACAATGCCGAGTTTCAGGGTTTGTGGCCACTTCGTACCAAGGAAGAAATGAAGGAAGTCTGTTCGGCGTTCAACATTAGCAAAGAGAACTGCACGAAATACGTCCAATTCGGGAACACGTTTAACCTCCTCCATGCTGGTGCCTCGTATATCAGCGTTCACCAAAAGAGTGTCGGCGTCGCTGGTGTCTCTGACAAGTATGGGAAACGTAGCTGGGCGCGGTATCCTGCGTTGTGGACGTTGAAACATGTCGACTCGTTGCCTAATCCCGATCCCACTGATATCGCCGCGCTAGATGATAGCCCTGTATCCATGCGAGATGTCAAGGTAGATCAAGACGCAGAGGCTCAGCGTCCTGAGCTGAAACGTCAAGCACAAGAATGGGCGGGTATCAGGCAGGATCCAAATGCAGACCTGTTCGTGTTCGTCGGGCGTTGGTCGAAACAGAAGGGAGTGGATCTCATCGCGGACGTTATGCCATCACTGTACGTGGAGTATGGCACTGAGTTGCGCGTCCTGCTGACACTTGTTTTCGTTTCAGGTTGGAAAAACGGCCGTCGATTCAGCTCGTGTGTGTGGGCCCCGTCATTGATTTGTATGGCCGTTTTGCTGCGGAGAAGTTGGCGCGGTTGATGGAGATGTACCCCGACCGGGTGTTTTCCAAGCCCGAGTTTACGGCTTTGCCTCCGTATCTGTTTAGTGGGGCCGATTTCGCATTGATTCCTTCCCGTGATGAGCCGTTTGGTCTGGTTGCCGTCGAGTTTGGGAGAAAGGGTGCGTTGGGTGTGGGTAGTCGACTGGGAGGTCTTGGTTTGATGCCAGGATGGGTGCGTATTTGTGGGTTTTGGGGCTTGCGTGTACTGATGGCATTCTGTAGTGGTTCCCGGTCGAATCCACCTCGACGTCACACATGTTGTCGCAGTTATCAAAAACGATCAAGCTAGCGCTCAAGTCCTCGCAGGAAGAGCGTGCGATTCTCCGTGCGCGATCCGCTGTGCAGCGGTTCCCGGTGGTCGAATGGCGTCAACGGATGGAAGACATTCATCGCCGGAGTATCCAGACGAGCCGTCGATTGGCAGGAGCGAATGCGTGGCGGGAGTCGGATTGCGGTATCGCGGCGAGTCAATTGATGGACGACACGGACGATTGGAATCCCGTTCATCAGGGTCTTCCTTCACAGCCTGATTGGGATGCGTCTAGCATGGCGTCCTCGCCTAGGCACCGGCCTGTTTCACCTGCGCATTCGCAGATGTCGACGCCAAACGACGAGACGTTCCTCGTGCCACCTCATGTGAACGCCGATCTTGGTTCGACGTCGATGCATTCGGATCAATCGGACGACGAGACGTTCTCGCGACGGAGTGTGGTGACGGGCGCGAGGCAAGAGTTTGGTGACTTTTTGGAGAAGGCGAACAAGGCGATCGCGCAGGAGCAACGGAACGTTCCGGATCCATTCCTTCAGGTGGAGACTCCTCAGAAACCGTTTGGTCTGCATTCCCGAAGAGCGTCACGCGAATCGATCGGGACGCTTGCGGAAGAAAAGTCGGACTCGCCGCTCAACAAGGCGGTGACCTCGGTGCGTGTTCCTGGTCATGTCTCATTCGTTTTTGGGTATTGACATGAATCAAGTTTACGGACTCGGATGGGGGTGTCGCGCAAGAGTTTGTACAAAAATTGCAGGCGTTGAGTTCTGACAACTCAAAGGGAGAGCTGTCGATTGAACGATTTTTGATGAAATCTGAGGAGGCGTACTTTGACAAGGTGCGAAAGGACAAGCTGTCGAGTGCTGCGAGTTACATTTCGTCGCACCGAGATTCGGTATGGAGTTCGCCTGGAACGCTGTCGATGGCGGATGACCCGACGAGTACGTGCTTTTTGCGATTGCTCTTATTTGGTGCTCATGTACGGTTGTGCAGCTCCGGGTACGCCGAGTACGCATGCGTTTATTGATGGGAACCCAATGTTGCCCTACGGTGGCGACTTTGTGATCATGAATAGAGTGCAGATTGCGATGGCCCGCCAGATTTTCGGTTGGCCTTTGTATACTATTATTATCGCCCTCGGGCAGGCACGTTTCTCTCACCCATTTGAGGGAACGCGTGTTGACGTGCATCGCAGATGTTGGCTGCCAACAGTTACCAAATTACGTTGCTCACGGGACAAAACTATCAAGATAACCTCCAGCTATACGTTCTCGGTGGTATTTTCCTCGCTTCTTCGTTTGTGTGGTGTGCCTTGTTCTGGTGGAAACCGTCTGTCTACGTGCTCTCCGCTCCTTGGTTGTTCTTTGGTATTGCTTTCTTCTTGATCGGTATCCCTTCATTGTCTCCTTCGCTCGCAAGTTCACACACTATTCTCTCGGATATTGCAACGTGGTGTTATGCTATTTCGTCGTCTGCTGCCTTTGTCTTTTTTGGGTTGAACTTTGGAGAGGAAGCGGTGGGTACTGTCACCCGTTGTCATCTCGGTATTTCTGACGCGTTTGACAGGGTGCTGCCACCGAAGTATGGGCACTGCGCGCATGCATCGTACAAGGATCGCAGCAAATTTGGATTGCAGCCTTGTGGTACTGGGGAAGCACCCTCAACTCTGCGCAGCCTGGCCAATTAACGCCCTGGTGGATCGTGTTTATCCTCTGGCCATTGTCGTTGATGTCGTTCCTGTTTGCGTATCTCATGCTCTACGGTCTCCCAGGTACGTCGATCAGGAGTTCGATCAGGGGTTGTGTGTGAATGATCCATTTCCAGACTATTATCGTCAAACGCCACCAAAGGTGCCCAACTTTTTCAGGACATTGTTCCGGAGAAAGTTGGTTTTATGGTGAGGATCTCTCGTTGATCCGTTGGGATTCGAATTTCATTGACGGCGACCCAAGGTTCCTTGCATCTGAAATTCTTCGGGACTATTGGCTGAGTGGGGTACGTGATCGAACGCTTGGCTTTTTGCATAGTTGGAGCTGACTTGGATATAGCCTTATGGTCGCAACTGGAGTTTCCTCTGGAACGTGCCCATTCCGAAATGGCAGATCATGTTGCTCGTCATTATGTTCTTCATCGGTGTTTGGGCACTTATGATGCTCATTTTGACGCAATTGAGTAAGACGCATACGTGGATTCTTCCTGTCTTTGCGGTCGGTTTGGGTGCACCGCGATGGTGTCAGGTACGATGACCATTGTTTGTCGTGTGTCGACGGCGTGTTTCTGATGGCGTTTTGGATAGACCTTGTGGGGAACGTCTTCGCTTGCGCTCTATATCCCTTGGGCTGGTACTGCGGGTCCCTATCTCGGTTTGGCATTGTGGCTCTGGCTGGGTGTCTTGGATGCCGTCCAGGGTGTCGGACTGGGAATGATTCTGCTTCAGGTGAGCACGAACAACCTTCAACCCCAGGCGACACTCACCCGCCGATCAGACACTGTCACGACTACACGTGTGCGCGACGCTCGTTCTTGCTCAAATTATCGGTGCGATCTGTGTCATGGTCGCGCGGGCGACGGCACCCAACGCGATCGGGCCAGGCAGCGTATTCCCCAACGTCGGCACGTGGGATTTCTCGCAGGGCATTGCAGGCAGTCCCATGGCCTCGGCCCTCTTTTGGATCGCGCTCATTTGCCAACTCGTCATCGTCGTCGGCTACTTTTGGTTTTACCGCAAGGAGCAACTCGGTAGGTGACCTTGACAGGGGTGTGGACGTGGCTGATGGTCTCCTGTTAGCTCGACCATGAACTCTTTTATGCCACGAAACCCCCTTTCCTTTTCTCATGGACACTGCTGCATTTACTCTCTGTCACCAACACATTACTAGACGTCTGCATCTCGCCTTGGACACTGGTCTCTCCCTCCTCACGCTTGAATTTCTTCGAGGGAGAATAGGGTTTTTGTCGTTTTCAAAGGGGCGTTGGCTCGCCTCGATGGACCTTGCTTGGTTTTGTACGTGGACGATCTGATGAACTGCGTTTGCTAGCTACGTTTTTGCCTTGCTTTTTGCTTCGTGTGATACGATATGCATGTCGGCGGAAGGCTAGACTACATACCAACTGATTTTTGTAATGCGTCGTTTAGGAATACAAGTCGATGGAAATAGAGAATTGGGTTGTGGTGATCCGTCCTATCCCGATGGTCAATGTGGGGAGCCGTGAGGTGGCCAACATGTTGTCGTGTGGGGGAGACGGACATCCGCAAACCCTAGATTGAACAGTTTTCGGAAATGACAAGCTCACAAGCGCCGAGTCACACTGATGGGGGGAGGAAAGGTATCTCAAATAAACCGAAAGTACAATAACAACATAGCAATACACCAAGATACTTAAATTTACTTTGAACCGGTGGAGAACTCTAAACAATACATTGAGCATTGCAGAGTGAATCAGAGACGAGATACTCACTTGTGACAGACTTTGTACCCTCGGAGATGGCGTGCTTGGCAAGCTCACCAGGAAGAATCAGACGAACAGACGTTTGGATTTCGCGAGACGAGATCGTGGATTTCTTGGAGTAGGCAGCAAGCTCTGCACATCACAACAGCCTGTCAAGACCACAAGCCATTCGAAAAGAGTGGCACATACTGGATGCCTCGGTAGCAATGCGCTCAAAGATATCATTCACAAATGAGTTCAAGATGGCCATGGCCTTGTTCGAGATACCCGTATCAGGGTGAACTTGCTTCAAGACTGGACAACAAACCCGTCAGGCACACAAGGTATACCCAGTACTAGTCACTCACCCTTGTAAATGTAAGAGCTGTACGTCTCCTTGCGAACCTTTCGGCGCTTCTTCTTTTCACCATCAGCGGGTGGTTGAGACTTGCTGGCAGTCTTCTTCGCAGCTTTTGCGCCCGAGTCAGCCTTGGCTGGTGCCTTGGAGGCAGTAGAGGCAGGGGCTTTGCCCGCAGTGGATGCTGGCTACACTATTCATCAACATACAGCAAGCGATCAGACAAGGCAAACTCACTTTAGGTGCCATTTGCGACTCTACAAAATGTACAAGATATGGGACTGTACAAACCAAGTGTGAGTGTTCTTCTTGAACGTGCAAGACGGTGCACACGCACCAAGAGTGTTGCTTGTGGGAGCGGGCCTTGGTGGGGCGAGGTGGTGGTAGGGGGAAAAGGTCGATGAGCGCGACAAACATGACCTCCGCTTTATGAATGGGCACCAATCCTATTTCAAGGTCCGCTTGCACAGTGGACATCACGTGAGTCAAC
The DNA here is from genome assembly GCA_038094075.1 of Xerocomus spinulosus. Classification (NCBI taxonomy): domain Eukaryota; kingdom Fungi; phylum Basidiomycota; class Agaricomycetes; order Boletales; family Boletaceae; genus Xerocomus; species Xerocomus spinulosus. The sequence continues at coordinate 12,955 of JBBPTN010000059.1, read as the reverse complement.
AGACCGCGATCGTCACGCGTGCGTCACTGTCACACTTTATAACAACCAGAGGCTGTCCTACTGAAACACGCTCCACCATTCTGCAAGTACCACCAAAATGCATTCTCTAAATATGACAAAGGATTAGGGATATAACAGCAACTATTCAGATGAATGGACAGGTCCATAAATAAATTATGAGTAACCACAAAATCAACTATGTTTCCCGCATGGTACCCTTGTCGTCGATCACCCTAAAGTCGGGTGCATAATATGGGTAAGGGCTTAATAGTGTTCCATGGCGGTGCAAGACTTCAATTTGAAACTCTTCGAATGGGAATGCCTCGCCGTCGACCATGAGTACACCACTCGCCGTGAGAGGTTTAGCACGGTAAGCAGACGCTTTAAAGTATCGATTCTGTTAAACAGAATCAGTAGTCGTTTCCAGTATATCGCCAATATACACACAGAGCTAAACCAATACGAGCGGCCAAACTCGGCACCCTCCATCGCGTTGAGCAAGAATTTCCTGCCAACCTAGGATATGCGTGTAAGAATCAACGGTGGTCGACTTGTCGGTTCAAACGCACAATCTCTTGTATCGAAATATCGATCAACCCATCGTCGGGATGCGAAACAGGGAATTGCATGAGCGATCTGCGCAGTAGGCCTCAGGTCAAGGTCAAGGTCAGAATTCAACTCGACACACCGGCTGACATAAGGACCTTTGCCAGCAAACATCCATAAAATGGGCTTGTCAAACCTGACCCAACTCTCCAAAGAGTCCGCCCCATCTTGTTTGTCATCAGTTGAGGTCACATCGGATGCTGGCAGTGCAGGAGGGACGCCCTTTGCCGCGCTCTTTCGCCGTGAGTACAATGCGTCCACCATCTGCGACTTGTCTTGCTCAACGACCTTCATGGACAGTTCCATCTTACACGTCCTGCGCGTTATGACTGACGGGAAAAAAAAAGGGTTATATTCGCAACAGAGACACAGGTCTGTCTTACTTCCACGAAGGAAACCCAAAACGAAACGGAGATCGCCCATCCATCTGAGATGCTCGGTTTCAATGTCGACATCTGCCATGAGACCAACGGTTTGTGACATGAACGATATACGTTTATGATCACCCTGAGTGAAAGAGAAGAGGTCGACTTTCATGGGTTGACCTGCAAATACTCGGTCAGATGTTCACATCGTTGAGAAATTCACATGCCTTTGAGGACATTAAGAGCAGCTGCACAAGGATCCAACCCATCATCAAGACCCAGAATGTTTAGCGAGAGACCGTTTCCAGAGCCCGCAGGTATAGGGGCAATGGGGATGGAGAATGCCCTGTCTGGTGTCGCGTGCTTTGCAAGACCGTTCAAGACTTCGTGAATGAGACCGTCTCCAGATACGACGACCAATGCATCATACGCAAGTTCCATATTTTGTGCGATTTCAATGGCATGGCCAGCTCTTGCGGTGTCTAGGAACCATCAGCATGACCGTGAAAGGGGATGGAGTTAACCCACAAGTGACGTCGAGAGTGCATCCGGCCGCGCGCAATATCGGTTCCACCTTTTGTGAAAAGATTTGCGGTGCTTTCCCCTGTCCATCATCAGCCCAGGGCAACCCACCCAACAAAAAGGAACATACAGGGCCACCATGAGGATTGATGAGAACCTTGAGCGTCTTTGCAGGATGAGCGCCTTTTGAAGAACGATAGATGAGCCTAGGCAAACCAAAGGGGCCATTCACGCACCATTGTACGCAACCTGCGTGATGGCATGGCACCATTCCGTGGCCAAAGGAATGTCCTTGGCCTCTAATTCAGCTCGTACCTGCTTCATCGAAAGGGGATGTTTCCCAATGCGCTCCAAGTAGGACACTTCGATGCGAGAGTCAGACACCGTTGCCGCGACGACATTGCGAATGGGAACTTCAGAATGAGCGTGTTTGGCAGTGAAGAACGAATGCAGTCTTGGGGTATTGTGGGTCTGTGGTTGGGTACGGACAGTCAGCAGAGTGTCAGTAAATGTGAGTGTCGTATTTGTATCACTGCTAGACTTGAATACGAGTTCTCGCACAGACATGTCGGGGTATCGTCGAGCGAGAAAAAAGGATCTGATATCAGAGACACGGCTGCAGTCAGTGATTTCCTTTTTTGGTAATACGACTGTGCCGATAAAACCATCCGACACCGCCACGAAATGGGCCGATGTCGACCACCAGCGTAGTACACAGAATTGCTCGGGCTGGGTTCGGTGCAGGGAATTTGCTGTACGACAGGTAAGACAACGAAATAACTAGTAAATACTGACACGACACCCACCAGGGCTCGTCCTTCATACCCACTCGACAGCGTCCGTTTCATCAAACACGCTATCACTACCGCTGACCGACTAAACGTTGTTGAGTAAGTGTCCGATAGTCCCGCCGCAGCCGCAGCCACGGCCTGAGAGACCTCCCAGAATCGGTGCAGGAACTGGACTTTTTACCCGCGCCTTTCTGGCAGATGATACCAAGATCAGCTCTCTACAGGCGATCGAACCGAGCGCTGGCATGCGCGAGGTGTTTATCCAACGCGTCAACCACCCGTCCGTGTCCATCAGCGAGGGCACATTTGAGCACGTCCCCACCGTAGCCGATGGCTGGGCAGATTTGATTGTCATCGCCCAGGTCCGCTGACCCACGTCATGCTCTTGATTATCCTCGAATGGTGTCCTTAGGCTTTCCACTGGTGCCCAGATTACGGCAAGGCATGCACAGAGTTTGCACGCATCCTCAAACCGAGTGGAGCGCTAGCCCTTATATGGAACCTGGAGGACAGGTGACCAGATTCATCCGCACGATGCACAGATAGTTGATCAGCCGTTTAGAGATTGCGCCGGCTGGGTGGACCAGTTACGCGATTGCATCGAAGCGTACGAGCAAGGAACACCCCAGTTCCGTTTGGGACTCTGGCGTCAGGCGTTCTCTACCAAAGCCTACAACGAGCACTTTGGACCTCCTGAAGAAAGCGAGTGGGCGTACCACCTTGTGACTTCAGAGGAGATCTGTATCGAGCGTGCGCTCAGCAAGAGCTACACATCCATTCTTCCGTTCGAGGAAAAGCAAAGGATCATCGAGACTATCAAGGCCATTTTAGCCAAGGGTGACGGCAAGGTTTGGATCGACCAAGGCAGGGGTGTGTTTGAATACCCGTACAAGACACTCGTGGTGCTCTCTAGAAAGAAGTGATTTATACCTTTTGTCTTGACGTAGACTAGAGACTCCGTTATCCATCTTTACAGCGAATGAGTGGACTCGGTCACTGATTCGGATCACCTATCATGTTACACTCTGACAGCAACCTGGTTTCTCATACGTGAGACAGATAAACTGCAGACAATGGCAACCCTAGCTTAACCCCCACATCACGCCGGAGGCAAAAACACAGCCCACAGCACACAACTCACAGCACCCCACCCAACGCTCCATGTCACCCACGCCCTCCCCCACTTTGGCCGTTCGATCACTAACCACGCCGCTGCCCAATACACCACCGGTACCGACGGTAGCACCCGGAGTGCAATCTGCACGTGAGCATTGAATGTCAAAAGCAGCGTGAGCGCAAGCGCATGCAGTACATGCGGAAACAACGATGGCCCCAGGAAGAGCGAACCCAGCCGCGCACCATCCGTCACACGTTCCGTCCCCACCCGCGTCCTTTCCCGGTACGAAAACCCGGCATATATCTCAGGATATATACGGGGCAATCGGAAGAGATAAAACGCGCAAAACGCATACACGATCAACAGCACCGGTAGTCCGAGTATAAAATTGGGGATGTTGGACACCGTCCAGTACCGGAACAAGCCCACGTTCCAGTACTGTTTCTGGACGTGGCTGTAGATCGACGGAAACAAGCGGTCGCACCACTCTGGACGTTCCGCAGCGGACGTGCAAAAGTGGACATAGCCCATGTAGTTGTGATGCACAAACGGGGCGAGTACAATCCCCACGAGCACGATCGTGTACAGGTGCCGTCGTGGCGTGATCTAGAGTGCACAACCATGTTATATCACACACACGCACATGTATCCCACTCACGAGGTCTCTCTGCGCGGACAGGTAAGGCGTGATGAGCATACCCCAGAGGATGAATCCGGAGAGAAAGATCCCGTTGGACCGGAACGCGCTCGCAAACGCGAACCAGATCGATGCAACGAACCACCGCGAGCGTGCACATGCCCACATGCCCTGGTACGAACAATAGGTAAAGAACGGCTCGCTGTAGGGCGCGAACCGCAAGGTGGCCGGGCTGCTAGATAGCAGCGAGAGCGCGGTGGCCAGGAACGCGGCAGACGGCGAGCAGAGATGGTGGAGCGAGAGGCGGTAGAGAACCCGAGTGGAGTCGCACATTGCAGCGAGCACGGCACCGCCTAGCAGTGGTGGAGCCATGCCTGGATAACTGAACCCCATCCGCGACAACAGCTGTCCCGACACACGCATGATAAACGGAAGTGCCGGAAAGAACGCCCAAGTGTGTTCGTATACGTGTCCTTCCTGCGCGACGAGTGCAAAGTGAAATGCGTCCCAGCGAAGCAACGAAGAGATCCATGGAGGTACGCTACTGTCCAGGACAAGTTGTGGTGAACTATCAAAGGGCGTCAGCAAGTACGTTGACGATGCGACGAGTACTGCGACGAGGATACGGCTGAGGAGGGAAAGCAGAGTCAAGGTTCGCAGATGCGTTTGAGTCTCCGAGAGGGCCATCAAAAGGTGTCTCTGATATACAAAGTACACCAACAATACGATACAGGCGCTACGCTACAATTATTGTAGGCAACAACGCAATGATTAATCAATAATCTACGGAAATGAAAATAGTCCAATGTATGCAAGAATGCGAAAGAAATGACACAAGATGAACAGGTATGATAATGCCAAGTTCAATGGAGGTCCAATGCCACAAAAACGAATGTCGAATGTTGAAAAGACCACACGATATACGTGTTCAATACTCAAATTCTTCAGACACAAGCGCGATGGAACCGCGCATGTCACCCCTGCGTATCCGCCCAGGATCGATTTGCGTGGCGACGATCTTGCGTACCATCGCATTCAGAGAAGTCGGCCCACAGCCTAGCGCAATATGTTAGATCATCCAGCATGACACACAAAGAACCAACTGACATGCAACGACGATAGCACCCTTGGCTGCTTGCACTTCATCTGCGATCACCTTATCCAGCCTGGGTTTTCCAGGTCGTGCGTGTTCAGAGACAATGTTGACATCCATCGCCTCTTGCTCGTCCATTTCGAATGGGACAGAATCCGAGTTACCAGACGTCGACGTCGAGATAGTCCCAGAATGTGACTCAGAAGGGTGCACATTCGTAATCAGAGGCGCTAGTTGGACATTGTGGGACTTGCCCGTTTCAAACTTGACATCATGCAAGTTTTTTGTGGGATATCCAGCCAATCTCGAACTGCCCGCGGTGACAAGCGAGACGGTCGACGTCAGGTCAGATGACAGAGGCATCGACTTCAACGGGGAGTACACATGGTGTGGCGATTCGGAGCGGTAAGAGAGCGGCGAGTACAAGTCTGTCTCGGACAACGCCGAATTCGGTCGTTCGGAAAGAGGTGAACTTGGAAGAAGTCTATCGGTCGAGTGAATGGACAATGTCAATTTGCTCCGTGGTGGAGTTACACGAGACGAGCGGGAGGGTGATGAATACTGGACAGAGTTGGCATGATACGCATCCTGGGCATCTTGAACGGGTTGCGACAAGCGTGCGTCTTGATTCGTCTTCTCCGTCGCAACGAGCTTGCGAGATCGCAGTCGCCGAAGCTTTCCCTCTTTCTTCAGTCTGCGACTAAAATACGTTTCACCAGGCAACGCCATATCGATATCCCCATCGAAATTAGTGAGATCCAACATATTCGCCTCGTGTGCAATACGCATCTCGTCCGGGGGTGGTTCGTCACCAAGCTGTTCATCGAGGTAGTAGCTGAGATCAACGTCGCTCTCACGGCTCTCGTGACTGTCTACAGAATCCGAAGATCGAGAGCGGCGATGTACAGAAGCCTGGCGCGCAAAGTTGGGGTGTGGGGGTTGAAGTTCTTCATTAAAACTCGTAGATCCCAAGTGCGCCAGGGGGGGAACCGTGGTAGAAGGATATGTCGCAGGGACAGGTTTGAAGTTTGTAACGAAAATGTCAACCTGAAGAGCAGACGGAGGGAGGATAGACATGCACCAGCGAATGATGGATGCACACCACTGAATGTGGCCTGGTACGACCTTGCTTAGTTCCATCCGCTCTTGGTGAATCGACCAACTTACTGTATTCGCGGACGAGCCAAATGAATCGCACGCGTCTGAGATCTGCACCCTTCCGCCCCCAACCACCAGGTCGTCCTCCAAGATGTTCCCCATCCCTCCCCGCTATGCACATGCACACGTACTGCAAGAGCGACAGACCAAAACTGACGCCTGAACCACCAGTGATAATGACTGCAGTCGAATAGTTTCCCCACCTCGCGCGCTTTGCACTACCGAAAGGCCCGTCGACGTACGCGCGCAAGAGTACACCATGATTGGGTAAACTGCTCAAACTTGTCGGTGGCGCATCTCCCCTTGACTGCTCCGCTTTTACTCGTGACACAAGATTCCAAAGATCTTTTGTCCAACCGCTCTTCACGCGTACAAGGAATACCATGATGCGACCTGCATCTGTCGGTGCTGCTTCATCACAAAGAGAGGCGCACGTAAACGGATGGGAGGCGAACCGAGATACGGATGGAATGTTGAGAAGGAAGTGCTGCCCTGGGGACCACGGTAGGAACCCCGGTGTGACGATGCGTAAGCGCACTGTGCGACCCGACAAAAGTTCAGCATACACATAACCGGTCGGGGGAATATAAGCAGAGGGGAAGGAGAGGCGGTGGTCGGATAAGCGAAAGGGAGATATCGGTGATCCGGCTTTGGACAAGGGAGTGTCGGGGTCGAGGGGGATGGGATCGTTGGCATGAAGGTAGTAGTCACTGAGGGGGCTAGGTGTCCGCTGACCGTCCATAGGGTGTTGGGTAGAGGCAGACTCATCACTGGGGTGGTGAACATGGCCCATTTCCCATGTATCCCATTGCGATTTCTTCGTGTCAGATGGGCGTGGTGATGTACCGAGAGCTACGCCGCCAAAGATGCCATTGGCATAGATCCACCAAGTTGCTCGCCAGAGACGTTCGCCGACCCAGATGGCAAGTGCTGCCCAACACCAGTAGGCAACCGTCGGGTGGTGTAGCCCCGCCATGACCAGCATACAGGGACCAAGGAGGACGTGCAAGATGTAAAAAGATGCATAGAAGCGTCTCCGGAATGGATGGATGGAGAAAAGAATGATTAGCGTGAGAAGTATGAAGGCCTATGGTGGGATGAGAAGTAGCTGCGAGGCAAGGAAAGTCTGCGCACGATCCAACCGTATATAAAGGGAGTATAAGACCAGGCATAGACATATGCTATACGACCGGTAGACGGGTTGACGTCTTTGGCCAACTGTATGCTCCAGAGGGTGACATGGATGCAGACAAGGAACCATATGAGTCGGCCGGCCCACTTGTGGAGCCATGCAAGCTTATCAAAGTAGATCTGTATCATAAAAGGGATGGCGAATATAGCGAATGGAGGTGCCTTGAGGGCAAAGAGTGTGCAGAGAGGGAGAAGGGCGAATGAGATCTGACCGACCCTTGCAGAAGATGACCAGAGAGACTTTGAGATCGTATACTGGGGCATATATGGCACGAACATTGACGTATCGATTGACCGGGTTGAAGGAGGTGGACTAGCATCGATCTGCCAGACTTTGAGCGTTGGAGCCAAGTAATCCGGGCCCAGAAAAGTGAGTGCGAGGGATGCCAGGGTAAGGACGGACAGTGAGAGTAGTTGGGCATTAGATGGAAGAGAGATGGGTTGGCGATGAGGTTCGTTTGTGCCCCCTGCGTGTCTCTTGCGCCATGTTCGACGACGCAGGGCCCATTTTGACCATATGGCACCGTACACACCACCTCTGGAACCAGTCCAGTGTAGGACAGCAAAGACTAGGAAGAGTAACACGACTGCTAGCCAGAGGATAAACGAATAGCGTCTACTCGGGTCGCTGAGTGAGTGTACACTCAGATAGGCGGTGATCCATGTCAGCGTGTCCGGGTAGAGAGGGATAGCCATGACAGGGAACAGTAACCTCCCTCATTTTTAAACGGGCACGTGCATTTGGATTATAAATACGGCTAGGCGACGACCTGACTAGAGACGACCTTTGCGACAGATCAGCACATGAAGCAGGACTGGGCGATGAAACAGACCTCCTTGCCCGTCTTCTTGATCTTCTCCAGCACAGTTTCGTACGCTACAGTTCCCTTGACCACCACTTCCTGTTTCTCAAGGTCCACATTGTACTCGGAGATGCCTGTGGAGAGCGTCAACCAACACCTTGCTTTCAGTGACCACACATACCGTCCAGCTTTGACAGTGCGCGCGACACGGCCCCAGAGCACCCACTGCACGACATCTAACATTCAAGGCTTGATCAGCATCCCCACAAATACCTGATCATCGTACCTTGACATTAAACCGGTATTGGTGTTCGCTCTGTGCACCAGTCATGTCAGAGTCTGTCGCTATCATTCACTTTTCTGCGCACCATTGTAAGCGGATGGACGGATAGAGATAAGACGAATGTGGAGGCCGGTCCAAGCTTTATATCATGTGCCACAGCCCTTGTCACGTCAGCCAACCCTCAGAGCCATCCAAGATCTCACGCATTCTGTGCTGACAGAGATATCTGGGCACAACTCACGTATATAGCTCCTTCTTGGTCTATGCAAGGATGGCATTAACGGGAACATACCAAACAACCTTGTGTGTCAGAGATACCCGCCCTGTCACCTGCTGCTCGTACGCATCTCAACTTCATCAGATTCCGTAGATACCGCTTGCCAACCCATACCCGCATTCGGTCGTCCCCGCATTCGATCAATAAACGACCCTAGGAAACCTGATTTCGTCAGTGAACACCCCTGCTTGTACAGAATTAAAGGCACTCACCCAACAAGAATGAAACCTTGCCCTGTTCATCTCTGTTCGTAAGGTAGTACACTGGTACACCTGCAAGCACGAAACCTGTGTCTGGATGCTCGCACATGCCTTGGTGTAGGTTCGCAAAAAAACACGCACCGAGAACGGATACAGCTTCCAGCGGTGCTGCGATAATCGGCATACACAACAAAAATATGGCAACAGCACAAAACGTGAGAGGGGTAATGATCCATGTTTTATAAGGTCTGTCATACCACAGTGTTAGCACCAATCAATGCTGGGGCTGGTCTCACCTCTCCAGGTTTGGTTCTTTTACTCGTAGGATAACCAATCCGAGTACCTATTTGTGATCATACTCAGTCTCATTCTGTTTTTCGAGATCGGTTGGGACGCACAGTCAAAAAGTAAAACGACCAAGACGCTACCACCGAAAAGTTGATCAGAGATCGGAACCCACCACCAACGACAATGAACGCGATGGTCATTGCCGTTTGTAACAAAATGGCATTGACTGGTGTCCTACGCGATTTATTTAGCTTGCCAAACAAACGGGGAAGGTATCCCTCGCGTCCAGCAGCCTGGACGAGCCGTGCGCTCGTAAACGTCGATCCTTATGGTTGGATGAGCAATGAAACGACAGAGTGGTAAAGGGAATACCATTGAGAGCACCAAGACAGGACACGGCCACGAAGACGGTAAACACAACCCCACCGACTGGTCCAAAGAGTGCACGACCAAAATCGAGTGCAACGGCGTTACTGCTAGCCACAGTGACCTTGTCAAGTACCACAAGGTACGACACATTTGCAAGGAAGAATAATGTCTTTGACGTACATTAGCCACGTCCAGTCTTTACTGGAAGTTACTTACGCAGACTATCACCATGCTAAGATGGATCGCTCTGGGTATGTTCTTCTCTGGGTTATACATCTCCCCACCAACATAATTTGCCTGGTCCCAGCCATCGAGAGCCCACAAACCAGAGTAAAGCGCGAGAGAATATGCTGATGGGCTATTGCTCGAGTTGTCGAATAGAGGTTCCCTAAAGGATTCTGATGCCCGCCCCCTAGCCAGTTGCAAAAGACCCAAAGCAGAAATCAATATCTACCATCCTGGTTGTCATGCACTACATAGAAAGAATTGGACGCGACATACCAACGAACAAACCTGTTATCAGAATGAACCATCGATGAGTTGTACATCTTGCTATTCTTAGATGCACCCACCTTGATAAAAGTAAACAAGACCGAGGCTCTCGCACCCATCTTCCTTGTCGCGGAGCAAATGAGAGCCACAAGAAGCACTGCTATAATCGCGGTAAGTTTGATAGACCACTGGGGGACGCTATCAGGTGACACCTCGTCGCGGGTAATATGCCACATTAGTCGGTTGAGGTATTCAGCAAAGACGAGGCTGATGGCTGCATTACCACCTACACGTCCGAAATTGAGTATTTGGTACGGGCAACGAGGCGAGACTCCCACAGACCTGGTTTTAGTGCGGAGATGGCTGTCCAAGCAAAGAGGTATGATACGAGAGGTCCATAAGCATATGATAGATATGCCTGGGCACCACCGTCTAAAGGTATACTTGACCTAGTAATAACAGAGTTGCTGAATAAGTTGTTCAAACTAAAAGCGACGTACCCAAGCTCTGCGAAACTACTTGCGCCCGTCCATGCGAGCAGCCCTGCTGCAACCCATACCCCAAGACTAGCCCCGACGCTATGCGTGTTAGCAACAATGACACCTGGGGAAGAACTAGACAGTCCCGACGGTCAGCCCCCGATGAAAAGCAGAGCAAAAACCAATCGTACAATATGCCAGAGCCAATCTAGAACAACAGTCAGTCACATGAATACACAGCTATGCGATACACACCTGCAGTCCAACGATCAATCCAATACCTGACATTCGACCGTTCAACGATACCGAAACGCAAGGGACAACAAGAGACGCGCACCGTGTATCAAACCAATACTTTTCTCTGACCCGGGACTTTCTCTAAACGAGAGGTCTGTTTCGCTGACAGTCTCGCTCAGCGGAAGTAACTCTGCCTGAAAATTGAACCCCGAGAACGAAAAAGACCGTGCTCTGGGGTGTCTCGAGGCCGTCGGTGCTTTCATGGGTCCATCCGTGAGCTCGAGGTTCCGTAGCGATTCAGCCGAGTCATTGGACGACGAGTGAGCGTGATGGGGTATTCGGCTAGAGGTGGATATGGATGAAGCTGGACTACGGGAACGAACTGACAGCGGCATTCGACATGCAAAGTGAAACGTTTGCTAGTACTTGGTGTACAAAGTCGTGGGTGACAATCTTTGTAGGTCCGAGTCGCGACCTTGTTAGTGACTAGCAAGTACTACTGAACGTGTACAATGTCGTACGTAGTACCGCGCATTCAATCAGAAGTCCGAATCACTGAAAACTTATATGCCATCTTCAATGAGCGCCCGCCACCACGCCCACCCTGGAGCATATAACTTTTGCAGTGTGTCCATCTCACCCAATCTTGTTTCGGTTGTCGATCAAACTAGTACGTCAGCGCTCCAATATCGTGGTGACCATCTGACACAGCAGATCCGTCGTCCAGGCCTCTATAACACGCATAAGTGGTGTTGCAGACAATCAACTAATCTCTGAAGCTGTTTGTAAAGATCTTCGTGGTTGACAGCGTCATGTGAATCATCTATTTCGCCTCTGTAGCACTTTATCAGTGCTGGTTACATGCAGGAAAATGAGAGTTGCGACATTTCTTCTGGAGCTTCTGTTCTGGATTTGATTCGACTTGGCGCTGGTCATGCAATCCGGAGGCCACAATTTGGAAACGCACAGTACAGAGAATTGGGCGACGGGCTTGAAGCGAGGAGAGGATTCAATATTCAGGGACCAAGAGCGTCTGGCCTGCTCAAAAACACTGGGGCTCAAATGATCGAGATTAGCATCACCCGGCACAAAAGACTTCGCACATCAAATTTATTCGGGTCATCGCCACGTTGACCAGCCTTGGAGGAATCAATGGTGGGAACGTAGTACGAAGTCTTCCGTCAACGTATGTAGCTTTCTAGAATTTTGCAGAAGATCCTCAATGATGAACCATAATTGATCAGCATCAATCTATGGCAATTCGTTATTCTGCTAGAGGACTCACTGTGCGGTCTCGACGCCTGCTTCCGGGCTGCCAAAACTTGGAAGCTAGTCCACCTCTTCACCGACTCCTAGTCTGATAATAGATCTTTGTCATCTTGTGTCGAAATGATGTTCTGGGCACCTGCATCACAATGCAACTTGCAACCTCGAATGCGTATGAGTGGCCTTCATGTCTGTGCCATGCCAACGTGCCATTGGTAGAGTAATCTGTAAGCGCACCTTCCAACGCATCTAAGACAACCTTGGCCAGCTACTTCGTGGAACGGGATCACAGCAAAAGCGCGTGGCCAACTACCGAGTGGTACTGAAATCGCGCTGTCATCGGCTTTACGCACAGCCATTGGGCGCCCAGAAATTCTTGCGTTCCCGTCCTGCCCCCGACATTGAACGTCACCGCTAGCGACATGCTCCTGGTTGTGAAGGATTCGATAGATCTCATGTTCGGGAATAATTTCAGAGGATCCACCATGTTTCTCTGAAGTGGAAGACCCCTTGTCTTGTCATACGTTAATTTCTGAGTAATGGCCAGGCAGTGCAATCATTTCTTACGAATATTGGTGGTCCTTGTGGAATAGGATGGATCTGATGGCTTTCGTGGGACGGGGCCCGTCTCGCCAGTCTCGCCCTCGGTTACGAGAAGGCCATGAGGTTGTCGGATTGACTCATCGATCCTTCATGCCGTGACCAAGTGAAATAGCATTGCCGCATGAACGGAGCTGATAACTCAGCTCGACGTGCAGAGCCATTTCTGTGCATCTGTCCA